>JANEHU010001793.1:0-58372 GCA_027563435.1 Nasonovia ribisnigri
TCAAAACAGATTTGAAATTGTCATCAAGTCTACTTGAGATCGGTATGTCTACATTTTTGATTTTTTGATTTAAACTTCTCCAAAAAATTAAATATGAAATTTTTTTAATTACTTGTTAATAATACAATAATTTTAGGAGTTTGGGGTATAATATAAAATATGTGGACTGACCGATCTCAAGTAGACTTGACGACAAATTCAAATCTGTTTTCAGACGAATGGATCTTCGCAGGAAAAAGTTTTTTGTGTCCGTATATAATATTGCCTACATTTAGCCCCTTTTTTGCAGCTATCAAAATGTGATAACTTTGATAAAACGATAACATAATTTTCATTATGAATTATACTATTTTATTTTATTATAATTAAAATAGTTAAATACATTAATAGTTAATATATATTTAATAATACACAATTTGAAAAAAAAAACGTGTGTAGTAACAACAAACTGGAGAAACAGAATGAAATTATTTTGCCGATTATTAGAGATAAAATAATCAATATAAAATATTAGACACTGGATATACTATCCATAGGATTATCTGCTGGATTTATACAGAATAGTAGAAAAGTAGAAAGCCAAAAGTAATAAAAAAGATAACATTACATAGATATACATTTATATATAATATATATATATATAAATAGGATATAGCAATACTCAATTATGGCACCAAAATGAAATTGGTAAATTAAGGTTTACAACAGCTGATAGAGCAAAATTGGCAGGTAGCTTATTTTATTTTATATAATACTATAACTACCATCTATACTGATTCCTATTCAAAGGGTATTAAATGATGTTCAAGATTCATAATTATAATAATATTATACTTTCTTTATTATAATACCTTAATTATTATATTTGTTAAATAATATTATTATTACCATACATAAAAAATATTATAATATTATTATTAATAATTAAATACAGTAAAACTATTATAACTATTATATTAAATTACTGAAAAAATACTATGTTAGTTGGATAGTTATGTTATTATAATAACATTATTTTTATAACAATATTAATTGTGTACTGTAATAATAATAATATTATTATCACTACACAATTGCTATCTATATATAGTATATTTATGATATTTAAAAATTTAATAATTTTTTTATGTTAAAAAAGATTGAAAATTTAAAATAATGTTCCATGTAAATAGGTTATAATATATAAATTACTTTATTAACAATAATATCATCAAATATAGGTACTTATTAGAACACGTGTAGCTCCGTTAGCTTAAACATTAGAGTGAATTGACCTCTTATAAAATCTAAAGGTAAGATTATTATCTAGAAATCCTCATGGGCTTTTTATTATATTTTAATTTATAAGCGAGTTATGATTATTTTAATATTGTAAATTGTTCGTACATTTTAAAGTACTCATAACTCGCTTTAAAATTAAAATGTAATAAAAAGCCCATAAGGTTGTCTAGATAATAGTCTTACCTTTAGATTTTATAAGAGGTCAATTTACTCAAATTTTTAAATTAACGGAGCTACACTTGTTTTGCTGAGCGTAAAATTTGCTATGTTATGCATTTGTAAGACGGAGACAACACATGCGGGTATCACGTCCTCTTAAAAGTGAATAGTCTTATAAGTTATAATATACCTAATATTATAGTGTATGTACTAAACAAATGAAGACGTGGGAGCAACAACAAGAAGACATCTCAAATTAATAAATTTTCTGTTTGTATATGTTATATGTAGCAAACACTTACTCCTATTATAGCAATATAGCCTGCAGTGGCTAGTAAGTAGTAACAAATTATCAGAATAAAATTTTTATGATTTCAAAACCAACAAATAAAACTTGGAGTCGGAGATGCGACTATGCGAGAGATGTCTAATTATTTATAATATATATGTATTACCTATACAGTATGTGCATATATTATGGAATTATTCGCATAATAAATTAAATATTTTTAGTGTAAAAACAAGTCATCTCCATATTTTATAATATGATATATCTGTATTTAACAATCAGATTTTTCTGGTTATTGCACCAAACGACGCAATTTGTTTTCTTAATAATGTAATAATGCATTAATGACAATTTAATGTGCAATCAAAAACTAATTTTGACCAAAATAAGGAGATGTCCTATTGTTGCCATAGGCGCAACTAGGGTTGAAATTCTGGGGGTGGGGGCTAACAAAATTATTTATTTAAAATAACCCATATGGGTAATATATCTAAATTAATAAGGGATATTTTTTTTTGGGGGGGGAGTTGACCGAATGAATTTGTTGCTCCGAGTTTTTCAAATTATATATAATATATTATTGTTATCAAGTAGTAAAATGGTTAGGTGAGGTACTGGTAAAGATAATAGGTAAAAACTAAAAAGATTTTACATATATTATGTTTACATTTTTTTGGAATATAATTGCCTTTGTGCGGAAAGCATTCCATTTTTTTTATAGGCTTATGGATTGCTAACGCGATTAACGATCAATTTTTAACCAATGGGTCACATCAAAAAGTACTGTGTCTATGTAGATGTATACTGTAGTGGACAGTGTATTACTATTTAATATTTACTGGTTTATCTTAATCATTAATATAATATTAATAAAAAGAGTTATTTAGGTATAAACTTTATTATTATAATTTGTAAGATATGTGTTAAAATGTGTTTAAAAAGGTTTCAAGTATTGATGATTGTAGATTTAAAACTTATAAGTTCTAAGATAGTAGAAATTTTGTAAAAGGTATATTATGTAATATTTTGTTCACAGCCAGGCGCCAGCTCTTCCGCGGTACCTAACTAAAATGTTTCAAGCGGGAAAGTCTCCTTAGAGCACTCCGATTTACCGCGTGATACAATACAGTGATAACACACTCATTGTCCACCAAATTTCCGCTTACACAAAAATATTTACCGTGTACACACCAAATTAATTTTACCTTATATAGTTATTATAAAACTGAAATAATTATTTCAAGAAAAGCACACAAATTAATTGAATAAACTTTTATAATTGTTATAATTCATTTTTCATCTCAATCATCTAAATTAATGATTTATAAGCTTTTAAAAATGCTATAAATAATGGACATAAGGCATTCTAAATGAGTTTACTAAACATTGATCCATTTTGAAAATTGTTGACTAAATGTGCATTTTTGAATGGCTTTTATTCATAGCTATATTGTTAAAAGGTACCCAACTTCGTAATTTTTTTCTACTTATATAATATATAAATTACATATTGACATGTTCCGGCGCCTCTAAAGCTAAACAAGAATGGGAAACGTAGTTGTTGCCGTCCGTTTGCGGATGAGGTGACTGATTAATCAATTCTCACACGACAAACATAGGATAAATATACTCGGGTAAATGTATAGTTTATCGCAAGGAAATTATATGGAGATTTCATTAAAATATTTCAGAAGTACTTTTCTAGAACCCAGTTATTTCCAGTTAAAAAATACAAACCAAAACTGAATAAAATTAATACCATGATAAGAAAATTCCCTTTATCAATCGATGATAGTGAATTTTTTAGTGAACCATTTATACCATATTGTTCTTTGTTGTGACCATGGTTCAATATCATTATCAGCTTTGGACAACGTTTGGAACAAATATTTTGTGGAACAAATATTTATGGAACAAAGTCTATTGGTACAAATGTTTTGTGGAAAAAAAGGTCATCGGAACAGATGTTTTGTGGAATACCGAGTAAAATTTGGATAAGTGGAAACAAATATATTGTGGAACAAACGTTTTGTGGAACAAATAGTAGTTTAAAAAAAATCATTTTTGTTCCAAAAAAATTATTATTAAGATCCACAAACTAGTAACTAGACTGTTGTTCCGAGAGATTTTGTTCCACAAAATATTTGTTCCGATGGACTTTTGTTCCGCGAAACACATGTTCCAATGGACATTTGTTCCACAAAACCCTTGTTCCACGCTTGGAACAAGTTTTTTGTGGAACAAAAGTCCATTGGAACATGTGTTTTGCGGAACAATATGAAATGGCCCTTTATGGATAAGACATAACATAGACCTGATAATAGATAAATGATCTATTATCAAGTCCACGATCGTTGGCTGGCAGTTGTCCGAGAAATGATAAGATGGTCTAGACTCTAGACGCTTGTTTTAAATATTAAATTTACTATAATATATAAGCGTATTTCGTTGTGGCTAGAGACCCGGACACTGTTTTTATTTATTTAGTATTTAGTTTCAGAATAATATGTCTACCATTGCTTTAGATGTGGCCACGACTCTATGTATGTGACAAATGATTAATTTGTCTGAGTATATAGACGTATAATAATATTTAAAGAGCCTAAAGTTTAACATCTTGTGAAGTATAATTTAAAATTTATAATTATTACTCGGTTAGAGTTCTGTATTGATAAAACAAATATTGATTAAAAGTAAGTTTTTTTTATAATGTAGGTACTAGTCATATTTGATATTTATGTTCATATACAAATTAAAACCGTTTAATTTTTTTGATGTAAATGTCAACGCACAATGCTTCTACACAATTGTACTATTAAGGAAACATATAACAATATATACCTTTATGAAGGCTCTAAAAAAAATGAAGACAATGTTAGTTTTTTACTATGGAAAATTAGGTATAATAGAGATACAGGTACTCAAACTCAATACTCTAATGGTTCTTTTATTCTTTATATACTTATTTTTAGTCGAGAAGAATGTAAATTGAACAATATTAAATCAGTGATTGAAAATATAGTTTGGATAAAAGAAAATTAACGTGGTCCACTTGAGAGTTAAGGATTTCATAAGTTTTCTCATGTGTAACATCTAGAGATAGTTTTTGATATTGGAAAATTGATAGTTATATTTTGAATTCCTTATTCCAAAAGCAGAATATTTTTTGAATATAAAAATCAAATAATTGATGAGTAGTTAAAGAAAAATGAGTTACAATTAGAGAGCAGATTTTTAGGTTGCTAACTTAGCAATGCTAAGAGATTAAATTATTCCTTAAACATGTAAAATCATTATTATTATTATGCTAAAAATATGATTTTTTTTATTTTAAATAATTTTTAGTATTGTACACAAGTTAGTAGTTACAATAAGAAATATGTATTGTATATTTGTATATATTTACCATTTACCATTAATATTGCTTCTCATGCTAGAATATACTCAAACTTGAAAATCAACCAAAAACAAACCTCAGAATATGCATTTACCTACTCGTAACATTTCTTCGGTAAATTATTTAAACTCAGCTATATTTCATATAATAAATACATATTTAATTAAATTAAAAACAATAAATATCTGTTGTGCAAGAAGTTAAATGCATAGTAATTAGTAACTTAAAATAATTTACTATCAAATGAGTACATGTGTATTTAATAAAATAAATATATTACTAAAATGTATACCAGCCAGTCAAAATAAATTTTTTATTGTAAACCATTTCTTTGGATCGTTATTTAAATTAACCCTTACACTGCTCCAGATTTACTATTAAGTCCAAAACATTTACACAATCAATGCTCTAGAAGTACTATAATGTTCCTGTATTTTATAATATTATCATTTTCCAGTAACCGTAAAATTTTAGGAAACCCTGGCTCGAATTATTTTAAACTTAAATAATTAGATCATACAGATGTCAAAATAAACATTTAAAAAAAATTAAAATTAAAAATATTTTAACAATAACTAATTAACTATTGTACATCATTTATTTGGCAAGAAGTTGAATGTTAAATGCATAGAAACTTTTAAAACAATTTATTTCAAAATTAAAAAATACATTGGTATTTAATAAATAAAACCAATATGTTATTAAACCTTATTTCAAGATAAAATACATTTGTATTGTATACCTTGTATCATTTAAAACAGTTAGTACCTACATATTATATAAATATAATAAAATGTATAAAAAAAATAAAATTATTAAAAGAAATTAAAAGAAATTAAAAAACAATAAATAACTAATCTACACATATATTGGATCTTATAATTTAAGATCTAATTTTGTGTTATGTATTGCTCATTATGGTCAGGAATGTATTCTTCTATCCGGTAAAACATTTATATATAAACTGAATGATATTTCCACGTCAACCGATGTCAGTGGTGCATTCTTCATATTACCAACTAAGTTAGGAGTTAAATATTCAGGAAGTTGTTCAGTGTTATTATCCCTTTCTGGATAAGTCCAATTTTTCTAACATTTAATATATTTTGATAAAGTTGAGTAACTTTATTATTTAGTTTTGAAGAGTAATAGACCAACATTTTGTAGGGTACACTTGTATACCTGTATACACTCCACTCTGCTCATCTTAACTTTAATACTGATAAATTATTAACTAAAATAATCAAAATTAAATTTATATACATCATGTACAACAAACAATATTCTGCTTCGTGAATAAAGAATATAAATATCAGTCATCATTAAACATTTTAAAAATAATAAAGATAAAAAATATTATTAGGCATTTCCTGATTTCCTAACGGTCTAATCGTCCTTGGTAACATCTATGATAAGTTTATTGTTTGTATTGTCATGTTATTAAATTGGTTTGTAACTGGTACATCAACAAATTTTTACAGTTTATAACTAACAACTTCGTTGACTGTAGAGAATAATGAAAAAATATCATATTGTTCCAGGTAAACGTTTGATGAAAGAGCTACTCTCACTAAAGCATTAAAAAATTATGTTGTTAAATGGTTTAGCTGTATGCAGAGTGTTGGCGATATAACATGTTCCATATGATAAGAGAAGAATCTAAAATTTACTGAGAGACTACTAAAAAATGAAGTTTTTCCGTTTTTATTAAGATATTATAAAAAATGTAATATTTAAGTTGGGTTATAAATAATTTATTTTAAGAACAATATGTTTGCTTGATGTTTTTTTTAATATAAATGTTACCAATTTAACGTTTTTAATGCCATTATTACCACAGAATATATGAAATCAGAGTGGTCACATCATAGAATAGAGATTAAATAGTAAGGCAACTCCCGTGAAAAGTTTTAATACTAAGTTTGGCTCTAGCGCTCATGAGTCATGGATGTTATCATAATTAATATACAATCAATATTACTACCAGGGCTGGCTTGAAGGTAGTTCGAGCTGTGCATTGACACAGGGCCCTGCACATTGAAAAGCCCGATTATAATAATAATTGTATATAAATTAATGTATAAATAAATAATAACAAGAATTGTATTTTCTATAAACCATACAATTTTGAAATTATTTTGACTCTTTTTGAGTTATATTTACAGACATTTTCAGTTTTATTTTCTATAATTATCAATAACATTTAATTTAGTAGGTAAAAAAGCGTGAACATTTAATACAAGGCTCCTGATATATTGTTACTATAGTAGTTGAAAAATTTTAAAATACACTGGCACAATATTGTTTTATAAGAATTTAAAGTTTAATTGTTGACAACATTTATCAAATTTATAAAATGTTCAACTTTTATAATTAAGGATTGAAAATTTAAATGTAAATAGGTTATTCTATAACCAAAAAACCTCAAAAATATAAGCACACAGTTTTTTTTATTATTATTTTATGTTCAAATTGGGACGAAATTACAAACTAAATAACGACTAGTTATTTTGTTGTAAATATAATATAAAATATCCACACTGACAAACCATCTAAGCTCAGTATTGTTTTATTGATACTATATCAATGAATTCAAATTTAATACTATTCATTATACAGTGACCCACTTGTAACCTACTGTACAGCAGAGAGACACCCACCTACCAGCTCTTTTTATTTTTAAATCCTTTTTCTTTGTTAAATAAGAATATCTTTGCATACTACCTAAGAGTTTTCCACATACCACTAGTGGTGCACATACTACATGTTGGGAACTATTGAACTAAATGTTCCTGGTAGATGGGAATTTAATAAACAGTTTAAGGCGGCATAGGATCAATAGTTATTTAATAAACCAATTTTCATATGACATAATAATATTATATATTTTATAAAAAGTATAATATATACTTACAAGATGAACCAAATCAAAAAGATTACATTAGCAGAAATTAATAATTTAACAAAAAAAAAACAATACAATATTATACAAAATACAGACTATAAAAAAAACTAACACAAAGTACTGTTAAGTAAATTACTTAAATATACCTATTTGGTCTTAGTAATATGGTCTTCGAGGATTATTCTGAAACATTAAATTTAAAACAAATTTAACCCAACTTCATTGCATATATTTTAAATTATAACTCAAAATTATAGCTTTTATAATGTTAAGAAAAATGTATGTAAATTTTTTTACCAAAGGATTAGGGCGAAAACGATACGCTAACATCATTCGTTTTCGATAAGCATCAAATTCATCATCATTTTGTCTGAGTTCTGAGGGTCTATCAACACCCAAACCATGATTTTCATTATGAGATCCTCCTCTGAAAAAAACAAATATCTTGTTTCAAAATAAACCAAAATGATTTTACTTATTTAAAAGATAGTTGGGCAATTTTAAATATTGAGATTGTATAAACAAAATTACTTATTCACAGGCTCCACGATACCAGTACCGCTAGATCCTAAACCTTGTCCTTCAGACCACCCCAGTTTTTGTAACATCTGAAAACCTATATTATCTTCTTTTAATTTAAATTCTTTATAATCAGACAAATCGGGCTCGCGATCTTCTCTTAAAGCAGAATACTAAAAATAAATTATAATTAGTAAATGTATTAAAACACAAACATAACATAAGTATTATGATAAGTTTAAATTCAAACCTTTTCCATAAACCTAGCAAGTTCATCAGGAGGTAAAAAGTCTCCAATGTGATGTTTATCTTTAGACTTTTCAGTTAATTCTTCAGCCCATCTTTCAGTAGCAACCATTTCCTCTTTTCTTAATTTATGTTCCCATGTACCACCTTCAGTATCTTCATCGCTATCATATTCATATTTAAATTTTCCAGCTCTCTGTAAGCTTTCTAATTGTTGACGTTTTTTTAACATATCTTGATACAACAAATTAATCTGCAATAATTATTAGAAATAAAATAATATCCATGCATGTATGTGATATAAATTATATATTATATTTTACTTTATAATGATCTTCTGCTTTTTTCCAATCTTCTTCAGATAAATTTATTGTTCCAAATGATTGCATAGCATACTGTATTAAAGCAGGATCATTTCGTCCAACTTGACTGATCATGGGTCCAGACATACCAGGCACACCGACTAATTAGAAAAAAATAGTTAGTAATTACTAATAAAAAAAAGAAATTAAAAAATTATGGAACAGTATTTAATTACCAAGTTTTTGAGCATTAATTGGTGGGGGAATGGTTCGACCAATGGCCATAGGAGTACCACCAATTGTTGAAGTAACTGGAACTTTAACATTATCATTTGCCCAACGACTTTTACGTTTACGTTTTTTGTTAGTTACATCTTCACTATCAAAGTCTGTAACTACTATTTGATTTAATGATGTTTGAGGTTTTATCTCAGTTGGTGTTAATTTATTAGCTATCATTTTTGCTTTTAAGTATCCCACTCTTTGTCGGAAAATTGTATAGGCTGGAGAATTTTTGTCCCTCAAAAATCTATAAATTTAACAATGATTATACATTAAATATATACTAAAAAATGTATACATACAATAAATTAACATCTTGTGGTCGTTCTTGCAGAATGATATTTTCAATTTCATCACCATATTCAGCAACTGTAGCTGCCAAACTTTCGACATCCTGATTGTTAAGAACTGCTTGTGGTTCACATCTCATCACTGTATTCAAAGCTAGACAACTCCGAATCAGCTTAATTTGCGATTAAAACGCAAACCCCCTTTCCCAAATTCCCACAAACAACCCAATTTACATAATAAATTATAAATGTATAGGTAATTTTTCTTATATAAAAACTACAATTTTTCGTAACAGTACCTCTCGGAACCGGAGTATAAGTTTCAATTGTCTGAGGAGTTGTATTCAACATATGTGCTGCATCAGGAGTTGGTCCCAAGGACACCGTAGAAGTTTCAGTTACTATAAGTGATGGTTGCTCATCGGCATTACGAGGTACAGTTGTTGTTGTTGTAGTATCCGTAACTATTGTAGCTGTCAATGGAGGAGTTTGTAATGGATATTGTTGATAAGGACCATGAGGAATAGTCATCTGTAATATAGTTTTAAATAAGGCATATAAAAATTATAATCATTTAAATACCACAGCATACTAGCTGTTAGTTTATTACTTTTGAATTATTTTGTGTTATAAATACTGGATTTTGTGTCTGATACATTGAAGTTGGTTGTGAAATTTGTAAAATTGGATGTGTGGTAACTATTGATACAGTAGGAACTTGAACCACAGTAGTCTGAGGTTGAGTTTGGATAGAAGTTACTTGAACAGATGGAGTATTATAAAAGTTGGGTGGATGGTATGATTGATTAATATTATATCCAATAAAATGATGATCCGGAATAAAGGGCTCATGTTCTTTGTATGCGTCTAGGCAATAATTTGACTCTAAAACATGATTAATACAAATTATTAAAGTAAATCTATATAAATTTATATTTGCAATAAACTTCTTAATTTGTATTTATTTACCAAATTAATATAATACACTGGGTGATTCTTTAATCGGTAAAAACTTATAATCTTGAAAAATATTAGTTATAGAAAAAAAAAATATTTCTTTTACTATTTTTTATTGTTGGAATTTATAATTTTAATTTTTCAAACGCCATAATTTATTTTAATTTCATATTAATTTGTCTAAACTGTAAATACTTATGTTATAACTAGAGTGGGGATTTAAATGCAAATTATATGTCCTAAAAATATAATTTAAGCCTTAAGGACTACAATTTATTTTCAAAGACAGTAGTATTACCTACTTATACTTTGCAAGATGATGATTTCTTACTGATAATCAGGAGTTAAAATGGGGGAAACAAGAGTACTCAGTCCCCCCTTCCTCTGAGAAGATATTAAGTTAAACAACCATTTTCCTAAATTTTTTTACATATAATTGTATATACTATATTCTCCGAGAAATACTTTTTAACAATTTTAATGACATTATTCAAATGTTATAAATTATAATATATTCTTATTTATACCTAATTTTGGTCCATGCTCAACTTCTGGTTCAATATTATTTTCAAAATCTTTTGCATCTAAAATATACAAATTTGGATGAATAAATTAATGATAAAAATTAATTTATATACAAAATAATGACATGAAGTACAAGACATAAGACCATTTTAAATATTTTTAAAGCATTTAAGAATAACATGGATAGGGAAAAAAATATTTGCGTAACTTAAAATATAACATTTTAAACTGTTTTATGATACATTTTGAATGAAAATCTTTTTTTTTATCAATGTTAATTGAATTAAAAGTAATTTTGCTGAAGAGAAAATAATAATGACATGATTACATGATTATATTATCTTGAAAAGGAAACAACATATATCTACAGTCGTAATGTAATTATTAATTCTGCCATTCTGGAATATTTATGCAGTATACCATTGGATGCTTATCCTATAAGATCGTTTTTTCTACAATTTAGGAAGAAACCTGCCAAGAATGAAAATTGTAGGAACTATAACAAAAAAATTACAAATACATTCAAAGTCAAATTTTACCAGAAATGGTATCTTTCTCAAAAACTTCGGCTAAACTAGGTTTATTCTTATGAGCTCCTGTTGACTCATACGGTAGTTCATCATTAGAACCTTTTGCTGAAGTTTCATTCCTGTTCAACCAAATACATCAATTTGAAAATAGATTTATAAAAACAACAAAACTATTAGCAAATAATAACTAACTTTTTTGTACTTCTGGATTTTTGATAAAATGATTTTATTTTGTCTAATTTTATTGCATTTTTAGCAGTAACCAAAGGTTGTTGTGACTTTTTTTCTCCTGTTAGTTCAGCAATTTTCTTTTTTTTTTCTTCAAACCTAGCTTGAATTTCACGTTTTTTCTGTTCAATTAATTGTTGTTGCTTTGACATTTCTTGAAAACGTTCACTTCGTGACTGTTTTGATGGAGTTGTTTCAGAAAACTTACCATTTCGAAACATTGTTATAAAATTTTCTTGTATATACCTACTATATACAAAATAAACTTATATCAGAATATGTAAATATGTTTACAAAATAATAATAAAGATAAACATAGTGGCGTAGCGTATTGTGTGGCCCAAATGGAGGCCAAAGCCCGTACAAACCCAAATTTGAAGAATATTTAAAATTGCATTTAGTGTTTCGTGAACTTATTACATTATGTATTAAAATTATTATTTGTATTAAGGTTTCCACAAGTCTAAAATGTTATCTACTCTGCATCAGCCTTTTACTTACCAAATTTATGAGGAATCCATTAACCAAGTTAAGCTTAGCATAAATAACGAATTATAATCCCCCCCCCCACACACACACACACCATCACCAAAAGCAAGATATTGGAAACGCCACTAAGTAAACAATTAGTATAAATAAAACATTAATTGTATGTTTGTATTTAAATATAATTAAATGCACTTACAGTATGAATAATAATTTTGGTGTGTCTAATTGAAGAACTAAAAAGTAGGAATTTGAGTCAAATCACATCATAAAATGTAGAATAATATAATTATGTCCATTGTATTATATAAATGTTTGAATTAATGTCAACACACAAAATTATATTTTCAAAACAAACAATTAAGTATAAATAAAGAATAAACGCATTACTGAAAAATGGGTTATATTTCCTTTATTATAAAGCATAGTTGTCGGAGTTCTAAAACAACTGAAATCTGAGAAATCAGAAAAGTGAAAACCATGAGATAACTAACTTCTACGAAAGTCTTTTGATATAATTTGTTATCACTTATCAGTATACGAGAAGAGACAACGGGGCACTGATAAGACAAAAAATAAAAGTAAAATTTCATCAGATATTGAATATTAAATAATATTCAGACATTCAGTATTTCACTCACTTAACAAAATTATAAATATTAAAATATAATATAAATGTGTATATTATGATAATGGATGCTTTTTCAAAACAGAAAGATAAAATATAAATATTTTTACAGTTGATGGATTATAAAGGTTTATTTTTGATTATGAACAAAAATTAAAAATTAAAATTTTTTATTGAATTTATTATTTGTATTTTCAGATAAAATAATGCGTAGATCTCACGGAGGAAATTATTATGATCCACTGCCTTCAAACAGTTCATATGGTGGTGAGTTTATTGAAACAGAAAATGATGATTTAACAGAACAGCTAAAAGATAAGGTGAATACTTTGAAGTCTCTCTCGATTGATATTGGTGCAGAAGTAAAATACCAGGACCGCTTACTAAGAGATATGGATCATGATTTTGAAACTACTGGAGGATTTTTGAGTAACACACTTGGTCGAGTTACAAGGCTTAGTAGAAATAGTGGTGGCTACAATATGCTATATCTAATTTTATTTAGTTTGGCAGTTTTTTTTGTACTATATATATTTTTAAAACTAAGATAAAAATATGTAATATATAACATATTTATTATTATTATTAATTAATAGGGTCGGAAATCAAAATTCCATGTTTTTGAAGTATATAATGATAAAAATATTTAAATGATATGTATATTTTAATAAATAAACATCAGATTTTACTTTTTATATTTTTTTGTTTATGCATGTTTAAACATTTTATTTACAAAAAAAACCAATTAATTTACTGTTATTTATCGTTCAATTATTGGTGTAGAACTATCAATTCAAAATGACTAAACATTTTATTTAAAAATGAACATCTTACAGTCAAATATTTAAAGTTTTTGTAATGTTAATAGTTGTGAATACATATAATATGGTTGTAGGTATACTTCTATTACGGAACCATAATTGTAGCCAATAAAGCTTGGTTAAAGTAATATACGTGATGTCGTGATTACATGAAACATTCCTTCAGAGTCAAGTCAGATATTACTTCAAATTTGAACTTAGCCCTTATGTCTTAAAGGTTTTAATTTTTTCAAATACTGTAAAATAGAATAGTCTATATCTTACTCTATAGTCAAGGTGTTCGATACACCTTGTCTATATAGTATTTGTTATTTTTCATAGATATACACAATATGTAAATGTAAATCGGTTGAACAATTTTATGTCTTTCCTAGATTTTACTGAGATTTTAAATAAACTAAATAAAAAAATAAACGAGGTCAAACATTTTTAACTATGTCTGAAAACATCAGTGTTCGAAAAAAAAATAAATTTTTATAAAGATCTAAAAAATGAAAACTAAATATTTTCCTTTTGAAAAAGCAATTGATATATTCAACTAATATAAAAGAAGCTTGACATAAAATTAATAAATAATAATTACAAAAAAAAGTGAAATATTAGAAAATGCATACGAATTGTGTTCAACAGTCAATCAATCAATCTAAAAAAGCTTGAACACTTAATACAAGGTTCCTAAAATATTGTTACAATGATATTCAAAATCCATAGTCACAATTATTTTTAAAAGCATTTTCAAATTTTGTCAAAATACGTAAAAACCATGAAACAGAGTAAATTATTTTGAGTTAGAAATTCATAGAAAATATAATATATCTTGTAATACAAGATTCCTCATTTATTAGTTAATTAATTAGTTGATCTACCTTTATCAAAAAAAAAAATATCTATAAGTAAGTTAAATTTAATTTTTATGAGAATTTGAAATACATATTTTTACAACATTGGGTATTCACTCGATTTCTCATGTAACGATTATCATATTTTGTACCTAGGTAATTTAAAAACGAATAACCGTAGATACTTGAATTTTGACAAAATTGATCAAACTTAAAATTGAAAATAACTGTAGTTAAAAAATATTTTAAAGGTTTAACTTTTACTATAGTTAAGGATTGAAATTTAAAACAAGGTTCCACGTTAATAGATATTAAATTACTTTATTAAAAATAATATCATCAAATATATATTTAGTAATATACCATAGGCTGACTGACCGTCTTCGCTCAAAATCATTTTTTGAATACAATGATATTACATCTTTGAATTCTAATTTAAGACCATCCATTGCAATGACCCACTTGTACATTAGAGTGACACCCACTTGCCCAATATTTTTAAAATTGAATTGTATAAAAAAATTAATACTTCGTTATTAATAAATTTTTTTAATTACAACAAAATAACGAAAATTGTTTGTAGAGAAATAGTATTAGGTAGTAGGTACAATATTTACTATATTATGTACAGAGGACATTTAATATGGTGTGTCCACGCGTACACATGTGTAAATGTATAATAATATAATTTATTTATATTCTATACTTCAAACATGAGTATTGAGCTTAAAATAATAAAATGTGTCACACATGATTTAACTCAATGATCGCATATAATGATATAAATCAACAAACCAGTGGTAAGCGGAATAGTAGTACAATAGTAGTTGTTATCCTAACAAAAACACTGTTTTTTGTAAAAAATGCTAAGTGTAAAAAAAAAACGGCTCTAAAAGTTGTGATATCATTTTATAGCTAAGTATTTGAACTATAGATATCAATTATGTTAAAATAGTCTGCTAAATAATTGAACTTGGCTTGGAGACTTTAAGAATTAAGACACAACATTAACAGCGAGAAAATTTTTTTTTTTTTGATTCTTTTTAATATGAAAAGGGTTTTTCGGAACTAAATAACTAATAAGGAATAACTACAGATAGTTCTCCGACCTATCTTGTCAAAAAATTATTAACTCCTCCAGATGGCGACATCGCTGACGGCGGTTGCTCCGCTGGGCGAGTTGACACAAATACTGTAAATGAAATCATAAATCATTTACAGTATTTGGTTGACACTTGACACTTTGACAGTACTACAGTATACTAGTATAGTACATTAGTGTGTTGTAACTGGAAGTGAGTGTCAACTGCGCTGTTATTCGAGGGACCAGAGCTTTCTACATAAGTGGATAGTGATTTGAACTAGATGTATATATAAAATAATGTGTTCAATAAGAGGATGACCATTGTTGTTAATCATTTAGTAGTTAGTGTTACTTTCATACAGTAGAGGAAAGTTAACAAAATATTGTGTTTGCACCGAGACGCCGAGTATATTATTATCCCCATTACAAATTACGATTGTAAAATGCACATTAAATTATTAAAATGATTCCGGGTTTTTACGAACAATATTACTTGGCTCGGACGCTCGTCTTTAATACAACCGATATTGTCCGATACGAAATAAAATATGATAATTTCTTTAGTATGTGCGTTGCATACTTGCTATACTTGCATGTCAATGATCGTATACCTTGTGTAGGTATACGGACATACGTTATACATATATTATAGGTACATTAACATAATATTATAACATTATAACCTACATGTAATATAGTTATATACTTATATTATGAATAATGCGTGTAAAGTATACTGGTCAGTGGTCACGTCATATTGTTACGTACTGACATCTCAGTGGATATTGAAATCTGAAATAGTTGTGGGATGGGGGTTAATTACATACAGTAATACATATAGTGTACCAATCATCCTTTGTTCATAAAGATAAAATATAACTCAAAAACTACTCATTCAAATTTTGATCCTGATGGCTGATACGTTTACATTTTCAGAAAAATTATCCACTAAATAATTTACAATAGATAAGAGAGACTCTAGTTTGAAAAACAAAAGTTTGTATATTCACAGGACACTCCGTAGCAATAAAATTCTCAAGAATGTGAAAATTTGGTCTTTAACTATATTTAATAATTCTAAAAGTCAGATTTTGATTTTGAATAACTGCATTATATATGGAAGAAAAATGGGCGAACATGCTTGGTGTATCATGCCTTATAGATCACTATAAAGATATAATTTGATAATACAAAAACTCTAAACATTTTTTTATATATTTTAAATTTATGGACTTTAAAACATGAATTATTTAATATATATACAACTGTTAAATACATAACAATTCTAAAATGGTGAGACTTTACCTCTTAGCAACCCCCCCCCCCCTCCCCACTCCCTGAATATGTACGTGCAACTTCTCGATTCATATATTATCAACTCGATAATTGAGAAGGAATACAAAATATTTTTATATGCATACAATTTGATACTTTATTAAAATATACTAATAAGTTACAAATAACAAATAAGTCCGGATTAATATTCTCTTAAAACAACTAAAATATGATGCTAATATTTTCTACAAAACCTACAAATATTCTACTTACAATATTCTTTAAAAATTAGAAAAATGTGCAAATATAATTGGTTAACTTCGCAAGAGAAATAAAGAAAACAATTTATTTATTTTAGTTTTAAAATTATATTGTTATTTATAATACGGTACCTACCTGCAAAAATATTTTACCAAACATAATTTTTTTTAAATATAATTTCGATACTCAATGATAGTGTAGGTAATATATTAAGCCACCGTGCTGTTATGTATTTATTTAGTATAAGTTTACCTAACCTATATTGATAACAACAACGTATTTGATAATCAAAAGTTCAAACATTTTTCTGTTTTTGATTGCGTGTTTTTAAGCTTTTAAAAATGAAAGTCATAAAAAATCTATTAATTTTAAACACCTTTTTAAACAATTTTAAAACCTTTCAACACAAAAGGCACTACCTATTTTAATTGTGACTATAGTGCAATTATTTCATTGTGCAAGTGTATACCGTTATGGCGTTATGGCGTTATATTTTTCTCTATTCGTGTCTATTTTTGTTATGCCGAAAAAACGCGGGATCGCTTTTATCACAGAATATATTAATACGCTTTTATATTGCACGTTGAAAAGGCGGGATTTTCGACAGTCAGTATTTTATAATCGGTCAATAAGATAAGCATTTTGTTTAGGTATACAAAACTATGGTATGTGAAAACTTAGGCTCTTGAAATAGTGCCACAGTGGTTACGTATTATAATTGCGATGCTATTAAAATGATCGATGGCAAATTGTTATTAGTTATTACAACAATATTTACCTACCTCTATAATAATAATATTAAATTTGGCACTCGTATACATTTCTTATATTATAATGACGTCTAAAGCGTATAAACCCGCAATGACTCAACAGTCAACGTGCGTGCGATGTCTAGAGTCCATAACCGGATCCCACCTATAATTCGACACGACGATTAGAATTTACATATTATCATAATTCATAATATACGAAGACGTGATTTTGGTTTCACAAAACGCTCAGCCGATATAATACCGCACGACGCATTCAGTGGCTTGTGGAGATTCGTCCGCGCGCCACGGTTCATCTATTGTACAGTGCACTGGTAGATATCTATCAACATACCCTGTAGATAGGTTCAACGAAACGGAAAGAAAAATTAATAGGAAATAATAACATAATTAATACTTATTGTTATTAATTATATTAGGTATGGTGTTCGCTTCGTATGGATGTTGGCAATGTTTCGTTTTACTGTCCATTATCGTGTCACAAACATATGCCGCAGTCGCTCCGAGTGAGTATAAAATAAAATAATATAGGCAACAAATATAATTATATTATTCTCGTTTGCATAGCATACTATTACAATGTATACCCATACACAATTAGAACAGTCGATTGATTGTACAAATTTTATTACTATGTATGATATAGCCGGTAGCCATTAGGACCCATATACTGACTTAAGTAAATGCATAGTCGAAATTATGGGGGGCTTAGCCCCCTTCCCAAAAAAAAAACTTGTAAAAGCCTCAGAAAGTTTGAAAAATTTGTTGGGGTACTCCACCCCTCTGCCCCCCCCCCAAGACATTTTGAGCACTAGCTATAGTCTATAGACTCAATAGTACTCTTATACCATGTTATTCTGTGGTGGCAGTACCTAATATTATTCATAAATTATCATTAGTCATGGCCTCGCATTGCCTACAAAAATTGTAAAAATGTGAATAGCACAACAATACCTATATAAGTTATAGTAAAATACTTCATATTTTTATTTTGTAAACGAATTTCCCGTCACCATCGTCAAAATTCACTACTTTTAAATTTAAAATTTTTTTTTTTAATATCATGTAATTCAATATACCTAGGTAATGTTAATCTAACGTAAGCTAGTTATAAGTTATAATACTAAATAAATACCTGCAACATAGCATTGAATGCATATTTAATCAATGATCATACCATCTAATCGATGCTAAAAATATATATTATAATGTGAGCATTAAAACGTTTCCAAAGTTTTTCAACATTGTTAATTGTTGTCAATAATTTTGACAAAACGATGTTTTTGTTATCTACGTGCTGATGCAGATAAAGAAGCATGTTGGTGGACCGGATGCCAGGCGAGCACTTGGGCTGTGACCGGATGCGATCAGTACAATCGGACTCAGAAAAACGTCAAAGTTTGCGACGGTGGTTCGGAGTATTACTGCTGTCCGCCCGACCGGGACGCGCAGCCAGCCGAAGACTGTTGGTGGACTGGGTGTCAGCCGAACAACTGGGCGGTCAAGGGCTGCGACAGCTACAACAGAACGGAAAGGGGGCGGACGGCGTGCGAGGCGGACGGCTTCAAATACGAATGCTGCAGTGCTCGTGACACCGCCGATCGGGACGAAAACTGTTGGTGGTCGGGATGTCAACTGAAAGACCTGAACGGTCGCGGGTGTCCGAAGAACACGGTTCGGATCGGTTCGCACGGCTGTCCTGGCGGTGATCTGTTCCAGTGCTGTTCGAAAAGCACTCCCGTCGATGCCAATGGGTAGGTGGATATATGTATATATAGTCTAATCACTACGCTAGTAGACTTTACTCACGGGCGCCTATAGGGGGTTTCCGAGAGGAGCGATGGCCTACAGCTATTTCAGTTAATATTAATAATTTTATCAACTGTAAGAAAAAAAAAATAGTATGGCGTGCTATATTATCAGATATTTATTACTTTGTCCCCCCTCCTCGTTTGTATTAAATTCCATTGTAATTGTAAAATTGCATTATGTATTATGCAGTCTAAACAAAGGGTATTTTGTCTGAGGAAACGTTTAAATATGATGTATTTAAATTATAATTAGTCTAACCATATTTAAAGTACCTAATTAATACAATTAAAAATATATTGATTATACTCTGGTGAGGTTACTTATAGGATAAGTGTTAATGTACTGTTTGCCAATATTAAAATTGTATCGCTGGACAATGTATATAGGTGCATAAATATGTTAATATAAATTCATTTCACATTAGTTTAAGTTTTAATTTTATTTCACTTACTTAATTTAATACGTCATACAATTAAGTTAACTTTTCCGGAATACATAGAAATATGATTAAAAATATAAAATTTTACAAAAAACATCAACGAACAGTGTTTGTTGTTAAATATGTATTATCTACTTTTATACAAGTGTGAAACCCTTAATATAATAAAATGTATATTGTATTTTTGAAAATATGAATTATTCCCATGAGTAATTCGGTACATTTCCAACCCAATCGATTTCAAAATTTGTTTGTATTTCAATATATTATATTAATAAGTCATAATTCATATATTCTTTACTATATTATATAATTTAATTTAAAATTATAGAATTGAAAAAAAGAATGATTCTAAAAAATGCCTATTTTCGAAGTTTGGAAAGCTAAAATAATATTTGCAGCTTTTTAAATAGAAAACCAAATCTTGCATGATTTCCCTCCATATAAAGTAATATAATTACTAATAGATAATGGACCACACTGAGTTCGGATAAGCGAAAGTTCAGATAATAGAAATTAAAAAAATAAATATTATTTGTACAATAAATATAGAATTACTGTTAAATATTATTATACTTATTATTACACATTAGTACATTACGTATTATGTTCTTACTTATTACGAAGAATATTATTGTTATTATATTAAGAATACATATTAATAAATATTATAGACTAATTGTATCGTACATATTATACATTATTACTAACTAAACATGACTAAATAGCAGATATGTATTACGATTTACGACAACCAGTTTAAGCCAGGTAGAATGAAAATATATACATAATACAAATATAATATAGATGTCCATTATCCAGTATACAATATGTATTGATAAGCTAGCCGCACGTGATTGTCGTTAAAATAAAAATTATTAAATTACGTATTCATGTACATATTATTATATAATATTATGTACTACCTAATAATAAACTGCGACCAGGAGTATGCGTCGTGATATTTTACGCATTGAGTATTGACGTTCGGATACATGAATTGAAACGAAATAACGTTCGGATAACAGAGGGTTCGTTATACGGAGTTTCGTATAGTCGAGGTTCTACTGTACATTAGGTTTTCCCTAGGGCCCGGATTTAAATGTTATAAAAACAGTCGAAATATACTATAAAAAATAAAAATTACTAAAAATGTATTACACCACAATAATGTATTACAAAATTACATATTATACTATTATTTTTTTAATGCAATTATGTTATATTAGCTACACCTACCTAATTTAAATTGTACAATAAATTTAAAATAATTTACTTAACATTTATTAAAGAAAAAAAACCAATATTTGATTAGAAGTCCAGAGTGTTTATAAATATATAATCACGGCCTATGAATTTTACTATTGGATACATGTTTTTCCCTCTGTATAGACTATAGGCGTAAGTGGATAAATAGTTGATAGTAGAATTTTTGGACCAAAAGAATATTGTCCCATCCTTCTATAAGACTAGTCAAAGCCTTAGTGTCGTATGATTTACAAATATGCATTATGCATTACAACTAACAAAATTACTGAAAAATACTAAAAAAAAATGCTTGAAAAACGAAAAAACACCCAAATATGCGACAAAATATTTCACAGTTGAAGTATCTGTTTCATAAAACAAATAATGTACTTGGACAGCATAAAGCATTGTCTAAAAATATATGTACTTTGTATTGAAATCCGGGCCCTTATTATATATAAAGGGCCCGGAAGTTCATGCATAAAAAACTATCAAAATATGCATGCAAATATGCGCTTAAAATCTATAAAATATGCGCTAAATATGCATTTAAAAAAAAGAAAAACTCAAGTTATTTTCGTTTTTGGTAAAAAAAAACCGGGCAAGTGCGAGTTGGACTCGCGCACAGAGGGTTCCGTACAAACCTGTAGGTATATAAGTAAAAGTTTTTTTTATTTTTATTGCAAAATGAAATTTATAACATAAAAATATGGAAAGCTGGAGGATCATAAATTAATGACAAAGGTATCTTTATCGTTCCAGTAATCCTTCATTTTATATTAACATCTATCATTTATTTTATAATATAACAAGGGCAAGCTTTTTTATCAAAGTTATTTATTTACAGTTTTTTAGTCACTATTTAGAAATCTGGTACAAAAATGTTAATTAAGAATTAAATTTGAACCAGATTTGTAAATGGTGACTGAAAAAGGTATGATTAGTACCACATTGAACATTGAAGTTCGAAAAAACGTTATCTATAGTTGTACTACTTCGTGTAGTGCTAGTGTTTATTAACGGAAACATGTTTAGGGATGAAAAAAATGTGGAAATTCCATTTTGGGGATTCATTCTAAAATCGATATTGAAGTCTCCCACAGCAATCAGACGAGAACATGATGTATACCTATTGAGGTTGTTGTCGTATATTGCTGTATTTATGCATTCTATTGCAACATTAATTGGACATTGTGGTGACCTATATACAGTTATCACTCTGACATTAAACATTTCAAAATGCAAGCATTCACAATGGCCGTTTGCAGCGCCTGGGTTATTTAAATAATATTTTTACATGATCCATCTGTCACGGCATCTTTGAGACTGCGACGTACATACGCGATAGATCCCCAACCTGGATTTGCATTAGATATAGCTGGACCATCGGATTGCGTTGACATAAAAGTTTGATTTTGTTACAGTTTAAAGGTATTATAGACTTAAGTATTTAATATGAATTTTAATTTAATACCTCAACGCGTTCATGAGATAAGGAGTAGTAACTTGAAATTTTCAAAATTGTCAAAAATATTTTTCAAAAATATTTTTTTTTTTTATATGATGAAACTAAAAATTTACGGTTTTCGTAATTTTTCCTATATCTGTACTATATGACGTGACTTCGTACGAAATTTCAAGATTCTAAGTTCACGGGAAGTACCCTGTAGGTTTTGATTCCCGTGCGAGTTTCGAAAATTTGCGGAAATTTGCGGCCTAAATGGCTGTATCTTTTGATTGCGTTGGCTTAGAAGGTTGATTTTTCTACAGCTTCCAGGGACAGTAGACCTGAGTATCATATACAAATTTCAGTTTGATACCTCCACGCGTTCCTGAGAAAAACGCTCTTGACAGACGGACGGACGGACGGACAACAAAGTGATGTTATAAGGGTTCCGTTTTTTTCTTTTGAAGTACGGAACCCTAAAAATAATTAAAATATGGGGAAAAAACAAGCAAAATGTATTTATTAATTAATATGGTATATTATGTTATATTTACTTTAGGAATTACAATTTACAACCAGTGACTTTGACAGGTTTTCAAATACAAATGAACGGCAATTATCAGCCAACATATTTTTGTAAAGAGAAATATCATGAATTATCGCATGGACTTCCGGGCCCTAGTAATTACATAATATTAAATTATTTAAGTATTACCTGAATAATTTTAAACAGGTTTTTATACTCAAAGACCGAAATTTCTATAAAATATTAATGAAAAAAAAAAATATCAAAGGTAAAATGCAATTTTTTTTTAAAATATGCATATTATGTAAAAAACCTCAAAATATGCGAAAATATGCAAACTAAAATTTCATTTTTAAACTCATCAGGTTGTGATTCAAATTTGTAGCTCATACAGCAACTTTTGTATGCACTCATTAAAAACATGCAAATGCATGAACTTCCGGGCCCTATATATAACCATTCAAAAATAAAAATCAGATGGTAGGATTCACTAAGACACCGATAAACAGTATGATCAATAATATTAATATATAAAATATAATAAAGTGCTAGATTTCCAAATATCTAAAATTGGTTATAAACAAAAAATCAATAGAATATTTACCTAATGGTTAATATTTCGTTTGTTACAGCACAAACGACGCAGATAAATCTGACGTTGAAGAGATATCGGGCACGTCGTTTAGTGATTACGTTAGATATTTGCTTTTGAAGGGTAACAATTTCACGATCAGGCCCGACAAATTGCGGTGCGATCTTGTTGATGTGGAAAAGTCTCACATGTTTCGCGTGAAAAATGAAGGGATACGCGTCTGTGATATGTGCCCGAACTTTCCACAACAACGGTACCAAAACGTGTATCTGGACTCAGATCCTATGGATGTACGGGAAAACTTTGATTTCCCGGATTGCTTTGGACTGTGCTTCGTGACCAGTAACTGCGTGGCTTTCAGTTATGATCACGCGTCGAAAAAATGTTACCTATTTTCTAGTACGGATGGCAACTTGGAGGAGGAATACCGCTGGACCACGGTGTTTATGACACAGCCGACTGGAGTGTTGTACGATTGGATGTATTCAAGGCATACATTAGCTGCTGGCACAGTTTACATGAGTAGGACGCAAGAAACCACGTTCTTGGCCTGTCTGGACAAGTGTAACGCGCAAACGGAATGCAATGTCGTAGCGTATTCACTAACAAACTCGACGTGCACGACTTACCGGGACGTAGAAAATCAGTTGCAACGAGTCGATTTTGAATACGGTTATGTATCGGCATTTCGTATGGAAGTCTTACCGATGGAAAACGGAAAAAAATGGCGTTTTTATGAGACGGGTGATGACAATTTATTGTCCTTAAAACCGATGAAAATCAGTAACGAACCGTGTGCTTTGACGAAAAACAATACTCACAATAGTTTTTATTCTAAACCATGTTTCACGTCTCCTTCTCAAGGATGTAACGTCAAAACGGGTTGTAAAACATGTTATTACCCAGAGAAAGTGAGTGGCACTGAAAATCTGAGCGTTTGCCCAGATAGTGATTTATATTATTTGGAAAGAATTGACAAGATTTTAGAAGCTGAAATGAGTAGATGTTTAAATAATTCTGAATGTGTGGGGTTTGGATTCAATTCCGAACTGGCTGAAACTATAACTATAGCAAACTTTGGTCAACGTCAATATGTTAAGTCGTTTATGTTAAAGTACCCTAAAAAAACTACTGTTGGTGTACACAAGTACCTCAAAAATTACGAGTTTGTTGAAAACCTTGAAATCAGCCCATTACCAAATTCAGTAAGCACCATACAGATCTTACGCAAAGTCACATTTGACAAATGTGTATCTGATTACGAAAAATCAAATTATAAACGCATGTCTTATTCCGAAAGCGAAATGAAATGTTCAATGTCCTCTGAATTCGTGCAACTGATAGAAAATAAAAATGTTTTAACTTTGTTTAAAAAACCTTCATTTTTATCTTCGACATTGAATTATATACGCACACCAGGATTACGCCTGGATCCAAAGTTATCAGTTAATAAAATCGATTGTAAAACAAACTGTGAAGAAACATGTGCAAAAATCTGTAATGAGCCATCTAATGAATGGTGCGCATACGTATATTTAGAATATTTTATTGATTCTTCGAGATGTCACTTTTTCAATTCTCAAGAAACTAGTTTGAAAATGGAACCATCAACAAACTCAATGATTCTTGTTGCTCAAAGTAAGTCAAATTTTACGCTAGCCGCGTTTAATCAAGTAAATCCGTTTAGCCAAGACGAGAACATGATAGTGGGATGTTTTTCTGGTACAAATGAACAAACACAAACGTCGCTGACAGTCTTTGGAAATCCTAGTGGAACGACCGAAGTGGCAAAACGGCGTAAAAGAGGTTTTTTTGACTGGATAGGCAAAGCGGTTAAATCGGTAGCTAATACAGTGGTAAACGCTGTAAAAGATACAGTAAAAGGGGTCGTTGACACAGCAAAAGGAGTTGTGAAGGCTGTAGATAAAGTAGTAAAAGGTGATTTAAAAGGGGCAAAAAATGCTATTACTAATATACCCATAGTCAAAGACATAAAGAATGCCGTAGAATTTGGTGGAGCCGTTATAACTGGAGACTGGGATACCGCAAAAGAAAAAGGTATTGATTTATTGGGATCATCGCTAGTTGATGTCGGTCTTACTGTTATAGCGCCGGGTGTAGGAAAAATCATTGGTACAGGGTTAAAATCCATAGCTAAAGGGTCCAAGACGGCCGTTAAGAATATAAAAAAACAATCTGATAAGGTAGAACATACAATTAAACCAAAACAAAACAATAATATAAATAAAGAAAACAAAAATGGAAAACTGAAACCTAAAGACAAAGATAAGAAAAAAGACGAAGACGTCGACCGTTGTGAAAGCCGTCGCACGCGGACAACCAGCTCACAAAAAGGAAAGCATAGTTGTAAACGAGCCGAGTGTGACGCGCCAAAGGGTGTTCGTTTTTCTTTGACTGAGTCATTTGAAAAATGTAGCAAAAAACAAGTTGGTTCTAAATGTCATTACGAGTGTAAGGTAGGATATGAAGAAAAAGGCCCTAGTGCAACGTGCACCAAGAAAACAAATCAAATGACAGTGTGGGATCCAAAACCAGAATGTTCCTTGTATAAGTGTAGTGATACTATGTTCCCCATAGTTGCTGTGAAAACTCCAAAGATCGAAAGTCTTACTTCGATTCCGACAAGTAAATATATAGTCGTGTATGTAGTTATGTTCGACAAATCACGAAAATTACCTGTGTGGTCAGTAGCTTTACACCAAAGTAACCAATTCCAATCCAAAAGGTATGTTCATTAATCGTTTTATATTTAAATAATAGTGAACTCTAATGGGTCATTATTTAATTTAATTTAATTTTAATGTTAATCTAGCTACAATGATGCCAAAGACGTTGGTCGAAAAAGTTTCTTTAGGTATCCGTGCACTGCTTTACTTCAACATCAGGCTGTTGGTAGCGATTATAGCAATTCTGGATGGGATCAAGGACATTTGACTCCTGCAAATATAGCTCGGTGGTCTGAAAAAGCTTCAAAAAGTACATTTTCGTTCATAAATATTGCCCCTCAGGTACCGTATATAAATGAACATCCCTGGCAAAAATTAGAATTTCACGTGGAGTGTTTTAGTACGAGACGTCGTACTCTCGTCGTTACTGGCATTTGTAAAGAATCCTTAGGCTTGAAAATTGGGAAAAAAAAAATTGATGTCCCCAAGTGTTTTTGGAAAATGCTGTGTTATAAAGATGAAAAAAATAAAGAGCAAGTCGTGGGTTTCATTGGGGATAATTCACTTATAAAACCCAGTACGATAGCCGATAGAGAAAAAGACATATTCACGGCGAGATCACAATCGGAAATCGAAAAACTATACGACAGTACATTGGGCAACCCGTGGGTTAAGTCGATTGAAGTGACGGCTGGTCGAGAAGTAGGTATTAATCCTGGATTTGACAACGATGCAGATTCGGGGACGATATGGTTGCCGGTGAACGTTTTCGACTGTATGAACGTTAAAACAATTGACGATTACGAGAAAAAAGAATGGGAAGATAAATTAATGAGTAAAAAGAGAAAGCAAAAGCGAGATACTTCGGATCGATTTTCTAGGGGCTGTACACCATCGGAACTAGAAGAGAAACAAGAATTGTTAGATCTAATCAAAAAACGTCAAGCTGTAATGGTGGGCGACTCAGAGGGTGATGACGACAATGATTTGGAAGACGACAATTCACCTCCTAGTGGTAATGTCGAGGTGTCAGTACAAAACTGTGGTAAACGTATTATCGGGTATTACACTTCGTGGGGATTGAAAAAGATAAGGGGTGATGCGTTGGCCAAGCTGACGCACGTAATTTATGCTTTTTTGGAAATGCGTGCCGATGGCACCGTCGACCTGGGATCACCGGACACAGCACACAGTCCTAACGTAGAAGAAGAAACTGCCAAATCACGAAGTAGGCTAGAGCATCTCATGAACTTGGCCAAGTTCTACCCACATTTAAAAGTCATGTTTGCCGTTGGAGGATGGGAAAATTCTCAGTATTTCAGTAAAATTGCAGCGTCATCCGATATGAGAGTGAAGTTTATCGCTTCTGTTGTTAAACTCATAGAAAAATTCGGTACGTCAATACAACTATTAAGTTATATCATATAATAATAATTATTATTACTTAAAAGTGACTGTAGTGTTTATTGACGGGTAGGTTTCGATGGGGTGGACATTGACTGGGAGTATCCAGTGACCGGTGGAGCCGTAGAAGGTGTGCCACAAGATAAGACTAATTACGTTCTTCTCATGAAAGACTTACGGCAGGCTCTGGACGTTTTTGCCGCGGATGCAGGTTAAATTATTGTATTTAATCGTTTTATCACATTTTGAATACATATAAATTACCATTCTTTCTATTTTAGGCCGTAAAAACAAATTTCTCATATCTTTTGCCGGAGCTGCTGGGCAATGGACACTGGACCCAGGTTTTGATTTGCCAGGATTGCTACAGTACGCAGATTTTGTGAATGTAATGACTTATGATTTCTTTGGCGCTTGGTCAAGTAAATGGGGCGCGTACACGGGACCACCTGCACCACTGTATTTTGGAATGCCACCTAGGTTTTCTGGCAAAACCAACGTAGATTGGACCATTAAATATTATACTTGCAAATCCAAACTTCCTCATAAAATCAACATGGGCATTCCGTTTTATGGCCGTTTTTGGAATAATGTCGGTGACTCTGTGGACGGTAAGGATCAAATGTGGCGAACGGCGAACGCGATAAATGGTGTTTTCCAGGGTGGTTATACACCGTGGTTCAAGATAAAAGAAGACCATTTGTCGGACCAACGTTTCGAACAAAGTTTTCATGAAAAGAGTAAATCACCGTACGCTTGGAACGCAGCCACTAAAGTATTTTTGGGTTACGAAAATAAGAAATCTTTGGAGTATAAAGTCAAGTATGCGGCCGAGAAAAATGTAGGTGGTTTGATGATTTGGTCTGTAGATTTAGACGACGACGATTTCACACTTTTGAATACTGTGTATACCGCACCCCTATGTGACAAAACGAATCCCAATGACATAAATCATAAATGTTCACCGATAGATGAAAAACGTTGGTATGTATAAATTATATAATAATACAATACTATTGGTAATACAAGGCGTTAACAATTTTTGAAACTCTTATTAATTACTGTTAGTATATTTGTATGCATACATATATAGGTTAGGTTATATATATAGCAATAACACTGCTGCACATTTATTAGGTAAAATATTTAATCACATCATTAATAATAATAAGTCCTGATATTAGTCAAATCACCGTTTCCAAACTTTTTGAACGTCTTATATAATATATACTCCATACATAAAAAAACAATTTTGATGGATGCAATATTTAAAAATTAAATTAATGTTATGTTTTGTATATAGGTGGACATCTGAAGACGGAGATGACTTTGCTGGGTTGTGTGGTCGCTCCGCTCCATTGTACAAAGGTTATTATCCAGTATGCGACCCGGACGATCCTGGTTACAGTTGTTGCGGACCGTCCGGATATTGTGGATCCGGTGATAAATACTGTGATTGTCCAACGTGCAAGGATTTTGGAAATAATCCGAAAATAATATTGAACGAACCAATTAAACCAACCGTCCCCGTGTCGTGGTATTTCCTGGACGCGAAAGAAGGTCTGCGTGGAAGGTACCTAACATTTTCCTAGTGTAATCATAATATTAATATACATTTTATAATATTATTGTTTACATGTGTAAAATTGACGTGAAAGTATTATTTTTGAGATATACGTGTTTATGTATGTAGGTGTGGTCGAAAGATACCGAAAATCAACGGTGTGTTTCCCACCTGCAATCCAGACGACGAGAATGCGTATTGCTGTTCTAACGGCAACTATTGCGGTAAGGGAGCTGATTTCTGTGACTGTCAAGGATGCGTGAATTTCAAAAAAAAACCATCTTATCGGTTTGGACCAAAGAAGTGGTGGACTTTGGAAGATGGAGGTAAGAGAGCTGGCACGTGTGGTCCAAAAGCGGACAAGGTTGATGGTACATATGAGGCCGAGTGCGAACCCAACACCAAATTTAGCTGTTGTAGCCCAAACGGGTACTGCGGTTCTGGATCGGATTATTGCGATTGCAAAGGCTGTAAACGATTTTAAAAACATCGTTTGCACACCATTAGTATTTCTGTAGTTTACAAAACAGATTTTTTTAAGCATTTGTTCATATTCACAAATAAATTTTTTTTAAACTTATTGCCGGCCCTTTTTCTAATGATTTTATATGGGCGAATATATCATAATAATGTATTAATCGATACCATTTTACTGTAATATTACTAATAAGTAATAAATAATAATAGTTTATATAGCCGTATAGGCGCCATTGCAAAAATATTAACTCAACATATTATTTAAATTATAATAATACCCATATATAATTATAATAAGTAATAACAATATAATATTATTATATTATTTCTCATATATTTATTAGGTATTTGTAAAACTGGAAAGAATGAATGTTGATCGTGCCAAAAAGTAACTATTAATTTATTAATCTATAGTGGTGATAATAGGTCCCTCTTTAATATAATTTATTGTATTATATCGATTTTATAACGGTTTAATTTATAGTCGGCAAACATATGAATTAATATTAATTTATATTAGGTATATTGATAGGTAATTACTAACAACATTTATTACAAAAACTAGTATGTACTAAGTACTAGAATTTATAATCAATAATCAATAACTAACATAAATTATCGATGGAAAAACTACAACATACTACGACGTGTTTTACGAGGACGATCAGAAACTATCTTTTAGTCGGAGCGTATGGCATAAAATATGTATAATATTATACCCAACATTATTATATTTGTGTGTATAGAAACCAACAGCGGCGGCGACTGAAACCCAACGGCTAAGACCCTGGTACATATTACTCGATTCCGGCGATGTCGGTTCCTCGGATCTCGCACTACGTAATCAAATCTCGTATCGACGTAGTCATTTTAAAATACTCACAACTTGCTTTAAAATTTAAATTTAAAAAAAAAACCTATGCGGTTCATCAGATATTCTTACTTCTTAAGCCGGTCCCACACGACTCGTGTAATCGGCGAATATTCGTCAATCGTGATGTCTTACGAGTCGTGTAGCATGTGTTCTGTGTTTATTCGTCAAGTATGGCGATTATTTTTACTCGCCGTCCACCGAGTCAGTCGTCGTTTCCCATCGGTTGTCGGTAAACGCACGATGTTTGGAAAGTGTAGGAATCGTTTATTATAGCCTATAGGAGCAACATAATATTATCAAATCAAAGTAATAATGTACTCGGCGAACATATACGATGTCGATGCTCTCAAAGTACACGAGTAGTGTGGGAACGGCTTGGTGGCTTCACATTGATATATTTTGCGATATTTAATAGGATTTTCCGGGTACTCGCTGAACGATGATAGGTAATAATAATTATTGCATGAATATTAGAGAATATACCTATCTCTAAACTTCATGAATAATTGTTAATAACTTCGACGTAAAATGTGTAATAAACATAATATTGTAATCACCTCCTAATTTTAACTTTTTTTGACTTTTCAACGCTAATGGTTATCCTCAGTGGACATCCTGTATATATATATAGCACTTGGTATAAAATATAAATCGAACGTGGTTCAAACTATACTCTTTTAACTCTCCTGATATCTCCAAGAACAATTTGAAATTTTCACATGATCGGTTAAGTAGTTTTTGAGTACATAATATACAATTGGTAGTTATTATAAATTATACATTTTACTCTCATATTAGTTTTAAAATATAATTTCTTTATTCAAAATCATAAACGTTACGATTTGATGGATGATTTTACCTTATTCACCTGAGTAAAAATGGCAATCATTTATACAAAAAATAATAATTATTTCTCATAATATAACCAATATAAATTTATTAACAAAAAAGTTCGTCGTAAATTTCAAAATCCCTATTTGAGAACTTCTTTGGGTTGAACCTGCTGGGTCCAATTGTGAATCTAAATTATCCAGAGAATAACGTTTTTTATTTATTTTATTGGCTAATTGATTAAAAATATATAAATTCAATATAAAAAATTTCAACGTTTGAAGAGATTTTTTCCGATAGAATGTTGATACCTAAAGAGTTGTATAAAATACCTGTAATGGTGCCTGCCTTTTCCATTCAATTTCATTTTATTTGTTTAACACTTAAAAAAAATGGCAGGAAATCCAATAATAAAATTGTTTGGATGTATCTGATAATTGGAATAACTTTGTCTTGTAATTTAGACAATAACATAACTTTGATAACAACGGGTACAGCTCTGTCATGTCATGACTGATTATTTAACGTACAGCTGATGCAACACCATGCTCGTATGATAGGTAGCTAGTAGCTAGAGACTTGACTTCAAGTGACAAGCGAGCTGAAGTGGTGGTCGTTGTGAACAGTTACATAAAAGTGATAACAATCATTTTGATTGAAAATCAGTTTTTGTTGTCAGCTTTAATTTCTGATTGTCTGTAGCCAAAAAAATGCTTTACTATGTTAACCTAAGCAAAATACAAAAAGCTATGGGGTTGTTGGAATAATTAAGTGACGCTTCCACGTCCACCGCTTCCACTTAGTGTGCATCAGTAACACTCATTACCATAACCGCCGTCATATCAGAAGCCAGCCATCTGAGATTATTTATATAGTTATATAAGAAAAAGTATAGTACCTACAAGCATAAACAATTATTTGGTAAAATAGTTAATGGATATACCTACCAAAATACCTTTTTTATTGAAATAATAGTAAGAAAAGTCAAAAATATTTGTTATTAAAAATGTTTATCTTAAAAATGAATGCAATTCATACTTTACATTATCATTATAGAAATTAAAAATATCTAACTTATTGAGTTTTCAGTTAGTATGCTGTTTTAATTTCAGTCTTATACCGCACACATATTAATATAGAAATAACATTACACGTATTAAGAATAAAAATAATACAATAATGATTTAACTAGTACTTAATATTTATTTAGCCGGAACAACCTCTACACCCGCAATGCACACATTCCACAATTCGACCCTGAAAACATAATACATAAGTAAATAATATGGTGATTTTAAAACTAATATTTGAACATATTAAATTATTAAGCAATTACTTCTTCTAGTTTAGATTTTGGGACTCTGCATATACAGCTAGTACCAAAATTTGTATCCCTAGTTTGAATACAACGGAGGCAACATAGGTTTTCATAACCTTGTTTTTTCCATTTTGCTATTAAATTTTGATCAGCAATTTTTTCTTGCAGGCAGAAATCATACAATTCTATAACACAAAAGTCAATAATAAATTAAACTATCCCTATACTTTTATAATTTTATATTAAAAATATTAAATAAACTGTTATATCTATTAATAAATACAAGCAGATTGTATTTTTGGTTATTGAATAAAATATTTAATTATTTGATTACAACAGCGGCTAGTCAAAACAAAAAATTGTAATTTAACTTAAGTAGTTAAGTATTATTATCATTTCAACTTAACATTTTCTTAACAGTTTTTTCTCACTCGACAACAGTAAATGTAGAACTATGTCTAAGTTATTAAATTTAAGAGGATCAGTGGCAGACAGTTAAAGCGCAGTTCAAAATAGGCAATTTTCAATCAGTCTTGTAAATATGTGAGTAGTAAGTGATCATTAGCGTGTGTGTGTAGCATAGCGCTCCCGCATGGACATGTAATAGGCGTTGTGAGCAGAAACGGTAAACAATTTATGCTTATTTGTATGTACTTTTTGTCAATCCTACTGATACATCTAGTAATACAATAATATTTCAGAAAACTTATCTGAATTTTTTATAATGTCTACTTGAGATCGTTCAGTCCATATTTTAAGATTTCTGATTTAAATTCTGAATAATAAAAATTTGAATAAGTTTTTTTTTTGGGGGGGGGAGGGGGTAAAATTAGGAAAAGTGGACCAACAGATATTAAGTAAACATAATAAATAATAACTAATAACAAATTAAAATCAGTTTTAAAAAGTATAATTGCATTACTAGGTTGATTAGTATGATAGAATTAAGATTAGTATGTTTTGGCTAAAATAATTTTCCGCCATCGATCCCCTTAAAACTCATTCAAAAAGTGATACTTTATTCTAAAAATGAAAATATTTGGGTATAAATATATTTTGCAACTTTAATATAAAAACCCAGATAAAAACAATAAAATGTATTTTTTTAAATATTTTATTATATTTTCTTTGTATTTCCTGTAGCAATTAGGATTTTAGATATATCAAATAATAATAATTGTTACTATCATAATTATAGTTGTATTCAAAACTGAAATTGTAATACAAACAAACCTCGAGAAATAGCTTTACGCCTATGAAACAAATCATAAATATATCTTGATTTCTGGTTATGAATTTTGAAAATTGGCCACAATGCTTCTACTTTACGTTTGCCTTCATGAGATTCAGTTTCAGCTGAAAATAACATAATACAATATTAATTTAAATATTCCATATACCAAAATCGTTTCGTACCTACCTTCTCTCATTTTTTGTTCCAATTCTTCAAGCGTAGGTTCAATAAGTTCCCACCCATCGGGAGGCGGTTTCCGGCTTCTACGAACTTTCGGCATAATTAATATGGTTGTTTTCGCGTCCGACGTAAATCGAATAAAATTCAAATATCAAACTATATATTTACGGGGTATAGCCGTACAGGGTAGTATATTGCACTTTCGTATAATTGTGCTATACTGCTATAATAGTATAATCTGTGATAGTACTATCTTAAATCGTGGTTCATAGTACAATAAATAGGAGCGTATAAAACAGTACACATAAAACAATGGGACGGGTACAGTTTTCCCGATTTTGATAACAATTGATAATAGTGAACCTGATAAGAACAAAAAAAAAATGCTCATGCCAACATACAAAAGTCAGAAAAAATCCCAATTCCCGCGTCGTTTACGAAAATTGGGAAATCTGTCCCAGCCCCAAAAATATAATCTGTGGTACTACATTCAGACCACGAATTACGTATATCTTAATTCGTGATTCAGACCTTACTCCATGCCATCACAAAACAATTATAATATAGAAATCTGTGCACAGACTATTTTTATAATAATATTAATAAATACATGACAAAATATATTTTGTCATGAACAAGGTGGATATATATCCACCTTGGTCATGAATAAATATCTTCGGCCGTGGTTTATACATAACCATTATTATATTCTGTGTACATACCATGATTCACACCACGATTATCTTCTCTACATCGTGATTTATACCTTTGTCCGTTATTTATATTTTATACCAGTGATCTAGCAGTGACGCCAACGTGAAAAAAACATTTAATATTATTGTTCTATAATCTATGATTAGTGAGTAGTGAGTACTGACAAGACGAGACAAGATTGGAGACTGTGACAAGCACAGTCGCACAGACTTCTATAAAAAAAAAAAATACTAGCATGACAAATTTGTCATGTTTGCTAGAGTAGTAGAGTCTAGAAGTTATTAATTATTATATAAAAATCTATGGTAACAAGTGGCAACTGAATTCTGAAGTTTGAACATACAATTTGCATGACTATCGAGCATCGACAAATAGGTACTTCGAAACAACAATTATTGACAATATTTAAAAAGTATTTGGCATTGAAACAATTTGTTTGTTGTGATTTATCGAGTCTATGAATCTCAATCAATTTTACACCAATACAGTAATACACTTCAGTATAATATACAATTTAATATGAATATCAAAATATTTAGTAGGTAGGTACTTAAAATAATTAATTATAAATGTGAACAACAGTTAAACGTATTTTCTTAAGTTTAAGTATTATTCCAATACTTAACTAAAAAAATTACTTTCTTATTTTTATCATAGGTAGTGATTTTTCATACAAATAACAAGAAGTTAACTATACACTTATACCTACAGTGGTTAATTACTTCATTTTTGTTTAGAACTAGATTGTAAAACAACAAGTTCCTAAAAGAAAAAAATGTCTGATAACAAAAATCCTATTCCATCACCGACAGTATGTAAACTATCGCGTACTTCTGACAAAATGTATACACCTTGTCGTAGAGTAGGACTCAAGAGGAAATCTACGGGTACATTAACTCCTAAAACTATATCAAAGAAAATAAAAGTTGTTGATGATACATCAAAATTCACTAAATTTGATGAAAATGCTGTAACACAATATAATAAACCAAAAAACAAATTAATTTCAAAATTGGAGTTTGAAGATGAGATGCCATCAAGTTTATTAGACAAACACCGTATTATAGAAGAACTCAAGTCTGAACTCAAAAATAGTGAACAGGTTGGATAATTATTTTGATCATTAAAAGTATAATAGGGTTTTGATACTTAATGTAAGGGACTCTAAAGTGAATATTATTAAACGCAATTTGCTCGTAAATTTGGTATGTTACGCACTTGTAAGATGGCTGACAGACAAAAAATATCTGTGGCGTTCTCTTCAAAACCTAACTATAATTTACTTGTATTTTTGCATAGGTTTAATTTATTTATCTAAAAAGTATTTTAAATGTAAATTAAAAATTCTTTTAGTCAAATGTATTTAATTAGATTTCAACCCGATCAATAAGTTAAATAACCTTGATATCTGCGAGCTATAATATCATCATTAAAGTGTTCTTACTTCTAACAGATACATAGTTATAGTTTCACATACAAATTTAATATCTAGCATATTCATACTCTATTAAAATTAAGTTTACCAACTATCGCACATTCCTATTTATTTAAAAATAATCTTATAATACACATATGTGATATCGCAACCTTCAACACTATTGCTCGTAGTCAGTAATATTCATAAACACTGTTTTTGTTGGTAGAGTGGGTAAATCTGATTTGAATTAAGTATAGTGATCATCTTCTCTACCATTTTTATTTTTATTTTCAAATGACTTGTGCGTATTGAATCAGTTTAAAAGTTTCCAAAATTATACAATTGTCGATTATTTTACATGTCTTTAATGCATATACTTAAAAAAATTGTGTTTGAAATCAACTGCTTCAATATTTTCTTTTAAATTTGATTCAGTGTAATCCGATCAAAGTATAAGTCATTAGTTTTAGATAATATTTTATGTTATAATTTTGTACTTTTACAGTATGATTTTAATTATTTCCCATATTTTTTTTTCAGCATAATTTAGATCAAATAAAAAAGCTATCGAAAAAATGGTTAAGTGTTTGTCAAGAGGCTTTGACATCTCTATTCAATAAATTAAATGAAAATGAAAATGCCAATTTACTTACTATAGAAGATTTAATTAGAAGTATAGGCATTTGTCCTGATTTAATTCAATTTGATTCAAATAATCAAGAGTTTTACTAAAATTAATTTAAATACTATACAAATCAACAATTTCAGTGTTATAACTTATTTATTTAATTTTAGTTAATCAATCATCAATAATAAAACAATGTTCTGTATTATTTATGAATATTTTAATTTCTTTTTCTTTTTTGTTTATTTGAAGCTCCATAACTTTTGAAATCAGTATAAGAAAATGGACGAACATTTCCATTAGATTTCTTTCCTTTGTTTTTATTGTAAGATCCTTGTGCCTCATTTTGCGTTTTATTCCTCCTCATTTGTTTGTTTATCCTTCCTTTTTCCAAATTTTTATCTAATGGTCGATGAATACCTTTGCCACCAGCTGAAAATACATTTTTATTAGTATTTTTATAAGAGATATATATTAAAATATTGAATTTAACATACGAGTATATTTTAATCGTTTTTTTGATGGCATGTCATTATCACTGTCATTGTCGTCAACATCCTCTTCCTCAATACCTACTTAATTAAGGTAAAAAAAAATATATATATATTTTAGTTGTATTTCTTATATTTATACTAATCATTCTAAATTATAACTTATAAATGACAAAATAATTGATAGTAGTAGAACATTCTGGGAAAAGAATAAGTTAAATGTAAGGCTGGCAGTACTTTAAATTTTGATTTGTAACTGTATCCGGTATTTGTTTACTTTCGGTGTTATTAGTTATTTGGTATTTTATGTAATAACCGGAATACTGTACCAAGGTATTTATCAATACCGAATGTAGGAAAAAAAATCCACGGAAAAAAAAGTCAAATTAAAATAATTAAATATACATAACAATTAAAATTAAAGTATTAAATTAGGTATTATTTAAAAATGTTTACAATAACATAATAATCATTATTGCAATTATTTGTCTTTAAGTTTAAATACATTATTTTGAACAATATTTTGAAAATATAATTTTGCTGTGTGGGTATAATAATATATAATTATTAATACACAGGTTATATTTGTCTATATATAAGTACATATATTATACTTATCTAGAGTGAAAGACATAAATCAATTGATTTCAAGATAATGTTATTTTTATTCAATGTATAGCATTTTTTTCATCTTGTTCTGAAGGAAATTCCATTTCTTTTGTTAAGATATAATTGTTCTATAAACTATAATACTTTCAATCTCACACATCTGTACTTTCAGTCTCACACATCTGTACTCTCAGTCTCACCCATCTATAATCTCAGTTTTTTTTCTCTAGTTTCTCTACTTTTGATTTTACATTTTTTACATACGATGGAAATCATTAACTTTAATAAAAATAAGCCCAAATTATGTTTCGAGGGCTACATGAACGTTCTCAAACATACCGGAAAAAGTAGTAGTACATGGCGTTGTAGTAAAGCAACCATGCTCAAATGTCCAGGGATCATGTATACAGATCTTGAAATGTCCAAAATTGTCAAAAGTGGAACAACTCATATCATAACACATAGGCCAAACAAGAAAGAGGTTGAGGTAAGTAAGTGTTATAATGAAATGAAAATTCAAGCTAAGACTACCAAAAACAACCCAGCACATATTTTTGGAGAATACGTTGCAAAATTAGACGACAAAAGTCAGATGCCACCTGAAAACATAGTCAAGCGCACACTACGAAACCAAAGAACAAAAAATTATCCCTTAGACTCTGATGAAATCGTGGGTAAGTATCAATATAATATAATATATAGTTATATTAAATATATTATAATATATTTAAATTTTTAAATAATACCTAATTTAATACTTTAATTTTAATTGTTATATATTTAATTATTTTAATTTGACTTTTTTTTCCGTGGCTTATTTTTCTGTGGATTTTTTTTCCCTGGATTTTTTTTCTGACTACCCAAAATACCATACGTCAGAAAATGTAATAGTTTTTCCAACCTAAGATAGGGCTATTTACTATAATAGTCATTACGATTTTATCAAAATAATGAATATAGGTATAGTGTTTTCAGGTAATTAATGTGGAAAGGTATTTTTAGTAAAATGATAATTATCGATTCACGGTATACAGGTATTAAAAAATTCTGCAAGCCTTTGTTTAATCAGCTAAAAATGTCAATTTTATAATTTTAATTTATGTTAAAATTTATAAAGATTCGTAAAGTAATATAATAAAATCTTACCAGACTTTGTTGGTGCTTGAGGTTCATCTGTGATTATAAGGCGTCCGTCAGGAGCAGTTTTTATACTATCATCAACACTAGATAACTTATGAATATTTGAATTATGTTCACTTTTAGGCTTTGACACTTTACACAGAGAAAAATGTATTAATAAAGAAATAAATTAAAAATAAATTAAACTTACTCAAAATTTTTCTATTTGAAGTTGCTTCAGTAAAATCTAATATATCATCTTCACTTTCGTGCAAATAATTGTCAGCAGATTTTTTCTTTCTTTGTTTTTCTTGTTTAGCTTTTGGATTTTGGTTTAAATTAGTATCTAATTCATCATCTTCTTCACATTCAGCCAAAATTTCTTCAAATCTAATACGATTATAACAAATAATCTGTTATTAATGATTTTATCATATAAGAATGAAACATAAAAAAAATACTTATACACACGTTTTAGGTTTAGTTTTAAGACTAAAGTCAACGTCAACTTTATCATTTGTTTTTTCTTTTGATCTTTTTTCTTTATTTCTCTTTAATCGTTCAGATTCTTTGTTTAAGGCACGTAAACGAACATGTGTTTGAACATCAGTATTCGGTACCATTTGTATAATAAGATTTGGACCAAATTTACGTACCAGTCTTTGGTATATATTTTTAGTTTCCTGACGAAATTTTCGTTTACAATCATCTGTCATTTTTGAAAGAGAATTCAGCTAAAAATAAATAACTTATAATTAAAAATAAAATACAAAATACTGTATATATATTAATATGAATGTGTATTCCATTTTTCACACAAATACTGGGGCTGTCAAATGTTGCTGGATATGACTTGTTACTTATTTAATTGTATATTATGTTAAATAGTATTACAGTATCCTTGGAATTGTATGATTGATACACATCTCTAGAAAAATAATTCTTACCGGATATATACAATCGGTTAACAATATCTTTTCTTTTATAATTATTCTTTAAAAATTCATTTTTTGTGTATATTATACAAAATTATAATTTAATACATTAATATTTAATAATAATTTAGCTTACAATTGTTGAAAGATAAGGCATCAGACCATCGGAAAATGAAGTAATCATCACTTTAATAAAGCTTAAAGCAGAGCTAACCACTTCTCGAGTTCCAGTTGTAATAAGTAAACATATATTACTTAAAATTGTTTCAAATTGATTTGAATTCATTTCATCTAAAATAAACAAAATAATTTAATACATTTTCTGTTATTTATTAGTTAATTTTTGAGTAACTTGTTTTATTACATACCTTTACGGTTATGGAGAACTGAAGCTAATGCTAAAATAGTACAACTGATCATTGGAATTGAACCAGCTAATCCTGCTGATAAAGCATTTAAAAAGTTTTCTAAGCCGTTTTCAACTTTAATTGCTAATAAAGCCATTTTATTAATCAATGAAAAAGCACATTCACGACATCGTTTATTAACAGTGGAACCTTTACAGCAAAGCACAGCTTCGGGGAGATGAGTTAATATACTTTGAATCACATTGTCATCGTCAGTATGATCTAAGAGATGTGCTAAACATCGTAATCGGGGCTGAACATTTCATTTAATAAAATATTGATTAATAAACAAAAAATGCATTCAAAATATAAGCAATTACCCCTCGACTGGTAGCAGCAGCATTTTGAGCTGTTGACAATATAAAGTTTTGTATGTTTTCAAAATTTCTTTTGACAAATTTATTGCATGTCGGAGACTTAGAACTGCATATTTCTTCCAGAATTCTATTGAAATTGTTTTAAATATTATCATTAAATTACTAAATAATAGGTAAATATACTATTATGTATAGTACCTAAAATATTTTTTTTCTTCTTTGAAATTTTTCAAATGTTTGGCTTTACAAATTCGAGAATCAAAAAATGATTTTAGTGTTTTAACAGATTGATAAGGTATCAATACTCCAATAATATCAAGAATGCTTTCTATAACTGTATGTTCCGCATCTTTTGAATTATCCAGCATACCACAACATTTGTTAAATAACTGTTCTTTTATTTCATCGTCTGACAATGTCAAATACATCTGTAAATAGTAAATTAAAACAAATAAGTAATTCAATTATTCAATAAAAACGAAAAAAAAAAAAATTGAATTTACTTTGATTGTTTCCAAAGCAGAAAATCTAGTAGCTTGTTCGTCTGTACCGTGAGCAGGGTTAGTATATAAATTCAAACAGATAGGTAAAAAATTTTTCGCAAAATAAGACAACTGTTCTTTATCATCAGGTACATCATCATTTTTAGAAGCCGAAGCTATAAGTTTCCTTAATGACACAAGAATTGTATCTCTTAACTCCTTACGAGAACTTAACATAGTACCCATAGTTCTGGCAATAATCTAAAACATCAATTTAATATATTAAGATTTATATAATACATGGAGGTGATAAATTGAACCTATACTATAATTTATTGTCTATTTGTGTTTCCCACAGTAAGTTTATTTTTACAAGTTTTGAGGTGAACCAATCAAATTTTCAAACTTTAATTCAAATAGTTGTTATAAGTTATCACCTAGGCATTGGATTCATTCAATATGTCACCCACTGAAGTGTAAGAAACCTATATATTTAATACATAATTTGTGATCTGAATGTAATACTAAATATTTAGTTATAATATTTATGTCACAGGTTTCATTTCACATATTTCAACAATGGTGGTTTATAATAATTAATAAATTATAAAATCTAATTATTTTTAAAACTATTATTAAAAATAGTCTGTTTATCTGTTTTTAGTTGATTTCTACAAGAGTAAACTGTAGAATTTTTTAATTATTAAATTTAAATAATTTTTACCAAATTTACTCTTAAGTTGAAAACCAATAAAATATAAAATGGTGTGTTGTTTTATATACATTTTAGGTTTGTACTACTTGTATATATATATATAATTTGGTTTATTTGGTTTATATGATAATGACATGTTTTTTTATTTTCCAATATCTTTATTTAGTAAAAATTATCATATTGTAAAAAAATTTTTTTTCCCTTTATCTTCAATATTTAAATTATGTGTAGACACATAATTGAACTTAATACTTATACCTAATTTAAAATAAAATTATGACAGTTAATAACTATAATTTAATAATAATAATTATACACAATTGGGAAAGTACATATACAATGTGCATTAAATATGAAAATTGATATATTACATATATATACATTATGGATGAATATGCAATATATATTATTACGTTCTACCTTACCCGAAATGATGTGGATATATCAGAAGGATTCGAACAAAAGCTTGCCAATAACGACCAAATTTGTGACTCCAGAAGATCATAACTAATGGCAGTTATTTTGTCATTAGCTTTTAAAGCATTTTCATACATTTCTCTAAAATAAACAGAAAAATAGTTAAGAAATATTATTTTAAAAATTTTAGATTTGAAAACTTACCGACATTTTAGTGCCAAAGGTAAAAAGTGGTCTATATAACATTTAAGTGTAGAGTTTGAAATACTATCTTTTAAAACAGGTAATAACCAACTACGCTTAAATTCTCCTACATCATCCACCTAAAACAAAATTAAGATAAAACTAAAAAAATACTTAAAATAATTTAGTTAATTCTGTTGAAAAATTATAATCAATTGTCAAAATTTTAATATCATATAGTGATGTGTCTAGTAAGTGTTTTACCGTAAACAACATACCTTCAATGGAATAACTGTATCTGAGATGATATATTCAGGCCCAATATATCTGATACCAGCACCAATTGTCATTTCCAATTCATTGACAAATGTAATTTCATTAGAATCTCTAAGCTGTCCCAATGATTTTAAACATTCTAAGAATATACTAGGGGCACATTTTCCATAAAACTGTAATATCATAAGTATATTTTAATGTTTATAAGTACAACTAAACAATAATAATTATTTATACCTTGAAAAATGTAGACAGTGTATGTAAAACTTGAGGACAAGCATTTTTATACTGATAGGATAAACACTGAGTTACTAAATTGAATAAAACAGAAATACTTTGATGATAAGTTGAATCAGTAGCGAGTCCAATACACTCTTCAACAAGAATACGTAATGTAGAGCCAGATGCTTTTAATAATTCTGTGTTGCCATTAACCCAAAGTTCAATACATACTTTAAATATTCTTTTTAGATGGGAGATGCATAATGATAAGTCACTCCTAAAAAAAAAAAAAAATTGTAAGTACATAAATACATTAAAAATATAAACAAAACAAATTTTTACTTTGATAAACAAATGTAAGCTTCTTGTTGGACAGCTAACCAAGCTAAAGTAGGTTGTGTATCTATTGCTGTAGGTCGATAATCAAAAAGAGCCATTAGTAACTTGGCATTCAGTGTAGATGAAAGAACAAGTTCTGATGATGGGTAAGAAACAAATAATCCATGGAATACTTGAAAACCACACGAAAGCAATAATGGATGGTTTAAAGTCATCAACTTTAAGACTTCTTCACAAAGAGGCTAAACATTAAAATATATATTAATACATAGTTATGTTCAAAAGTATTGAATTGTATATACTTTGAGTTCTTTTTTAGGAAAAATAGGCATCAATTCCTTTAATAAAGTTAGTACATGAAGAATGGTTGTTGTGTTACTAGCTGTTGTACCCGATGTTAACACTTTAGTACAATATGTAGCAGTATAACCTGACATAGGATGCATTATATCTTTGTTGGATTTTAATATAGCACACACCGCATGCTGTGCAGCTTTACGAATCTAAAAGCCAAAAAGAAATATTTGTTATGTTCAGTTAAGAAATATGAATATAAAAAACATGTGTTTGAATTTTCAATATATTCAAGAACCAGTTTTATTCAAATCAAGAACTAGTTCAAAAATTGCTCAAATTGTATATTGGCTATATATTTGCACAGTTCATAAAACTGGCTAGTTGGAAAATCAATTTCAATTTTTATTAGAATTAAATAATTCTGAGGTTATGTATGTTTAATTTATGAAATTGTAATTTCACAACTAAATCAATTATTAAATACGTCAATATATAGTACTTTAAATAGTTTAACTTGCCTTAGGTTTTGAATGTATAATAAAATTTAAAATTGCATCATATACTTGTACTGTAGAACTATGTGACCAAACAATTTTTTCTTGAATACGAAGTAACAAAGACAAACAACTAAATACCTGTAAAAAATATTAGGAGTGTACTTTATAGTAGAAGCCAAAACTTCTTAAAAAAATGTGATAAAAACTAACCGATTTCAATAAATTATTATTATCAGATTCAGCAAACTTTGCTAGTGTTGTTAATAAAGTTTGAGTGGTTGTTCCAAATTTAGTACAAAGAACTTCTTTAGGAACACATTTCATACCCATACTTAATAACGAAACCATAGCTGTAACACTGTCTTCACAATCATCCTGTCCGTTACTTAAGGTTGTTTGTAAAGTAGTGATCTAAAAGTTGAATTTACAAAATATTAGTACATTTATGTGATAAAATAACAAAACGTCTACTTACAAGAGCTGCAAAATACTCAGTGGAAGTTTCTTTTCCTCCATTAGCCTTAATTACTTCAGTTAATGCTGCAAGTATGGCTAACATTTCTTTATGTAAATAAGAGTTTGAACTAAAATTTTTTAGTAACCTAAAATAAAAAATTTTAGTTAAAAGTTTATAATTTTGTTAGCATTTTAACGTTGTTACTTTCTATTATGTTTGAAGAAACATGAATAAATAATAGTAAAATGTATGGAAAAAACATTAAATGGACAATCTTTATTTAGTTATTCAAATAAATTTCAAAATACCTATTGTTTTGAATATTTTGGTTTTATATTCAGTAAAAAGAAGTAGTTGTCACAAAGTAACAAAAGAAGTGTACAGAAATTTTTGATTTTAAAATAACCAACAAAATGTATAACTAAGCAAAAGTACAGAGAAATAAACATCTCCTACAAAATATCTCCAGTAATTTTTCTTAAGACTAGAACTAACCAGTAATCAGAATAAATATAATTGCAAAATAATAAAACTAAACTTTTTTTTGAAAATATATCTAACAATTTTAACAATTTACAATCTGCTCTTAAGCTCAAAAGGAATATTTGATTTTAGAATATAGAGGCATAAATAGTTTGGTTATGATGACACTTATCACTAATTAGTTATATTTGACTGAGAATTGATTGATCAGAGTCCTCCTTGTGAATATGTCTAAGGGTGTAAAAACCACCAGGGTACGGGTCTCATTTCTCGTTGTCACACATGAAGCAAAGTTGATCAGTTATTTATTATTGAAACAGTTTGATAACATTAACTGTTAATGATTAACATATTGTAAGACCATAGTATTATAAAAGATGATTAAATAAGACTTTATAGTGAATAAGTTATTAAATGAAACTATAAAATATAAAAACAATTAGATATACAATGCCAATATTTATTTACCTATTAAAAGATGGATTTGTACAAGAGCTCCAATCAGAAGCAAATGTCTCAAATGTCTTGTAAGTCGATGCAGAAGCATGGGACATAACATCATCTGGTTTAGATTTGTTAAACCCATAACTATTTGTAAGATTATCATGTTCCTTCAATTTGTTTTGAGTTAACAAACTTTTTCCTTCATTTTGAACAGTTCCTCCTAGAGTTAGGTAAAATTGTTTGGACTTATTATTTAGGTATAGATCATTTAAAACTTTAAGTACTTACCAAATATTGGCTTGCAAAAATTAATTTGAGCTTGGGAACGATATTTTTTTGAATCTGGATTGGTGACTGAGCTTTGTCCTTTTACCCATCGTTTGCCTTTAGACTTCAATTTTTTACGAAATTTTGCCATAACTATTTAATCCAACGGAATTCAAACCACTGAGTATAAAAATATTAAAATTTGACCAATGGTTAGAATACACTTCCACAGTTCCACAATCTACCTATCATGAAAATTTTTTAAAATGTTAAATAATTCACATTTCCCATATCAACATTTTTTATATATATTATAAGCACGTGGATAAAATGTCAAGGACGTTATAAAGTTAATTATCAGTATACTATCTGAGAATGATAGCCACGATTATACATGTTACCACGATGTAGGTAAACATACATACATGTTACCTACATCGTGCATGTTACCATAGTAAAATAAATACATTATTATTTATATTAATTATAATAAATAATAATTAATAATTATAATATATTATTTATTTTACTATACATGTTACCACAATATACCAAATAGTTGAAAATAATATATTATAATTTATAACCATCTTAAATCGTCATTATAAGTTATAACTCAATAACTCATGATTGAATAAATAAATTAGTAATTACTAATTAGTTAGTTATTTAGTCATGAGTTATTAGATACCTCGGACCTTAGGATATTATATTTAAATCACGTCTGCGACCTATTGACTATAACATAGAGTCCGTGAGGACTGATAATTAGTGATTACCATTGTTATTACCTTTTAACTCTTAGATCATATACCTACATTATAATATTTGTTTATGATCTAAGGTTTTAACTAAAGAATATATTTTGGCGAAGAATGAGCACAATAGTTTATAGATCTATGGACAGTTTACGGGGGGTCCGGTCTCGACCCCCCAGAAAAAAATTAAAAAAGTCATAAATAACTTGGTACGTAGGTAGTAGGTACCTACCGAGAAAGAGAAAATTAATTTTATATTATGGGTTTTTAATGTTTCTATCATAAAAAAAAAAATATACAATATTTGTATAAATATTAAATAACTTGGGTTTAACTTTTGGTTATTTTTGTCTAAAAAACTATTAATTTGTATTAATAAATCATAATAGTAGTGAAATATACATAATATAATATAAATAATATAATTATTACATCATTACTCGTATATGTTTTTTTTATATAAACTTGTAGGTACTTAATATTTAGACCCCCCCCCCCCATAAAAAATTTGAAAATACGCCACTGTCTATGGACATAATATATATATAGGAGTTAAGAAGACGTTACCACAGAATAGAATAAAAGCGGAACATAAACTGTACGCTCAGCAGACCGCCTTTAGCTCTGTTAGTTTAAAAATAAGAATGATAAAATAAAATTCAAAGCTAAGATTATTAACTAGGGCACCTCATAGGCTTTTTGTTATATTTCAATTTTAAAACGACTAATGAGTATTTTAAAATTTAAAATTAATTGTATATCTTTAAATACTCATAACTCTTTTTAAAATTAAAATACAACTAAAAACCTTTAAGGTATTGAGGTGCCCCACTCCAATTTTTAAACTAACGGAGCTAAACATGATCTTCAGAGCGTACAATTTGCTATGTTACGCACTTGTAAGACGAAGACAACTTATGTCCGTGTAACGTCCTCTTAAGTCCGTTTATAATTTTAAATTGATAAGAATAAATAAATAAACATAGCTATATCTATATCAATATATTTAATCATGATTTGTACACAATTGGTGGTCTCATAGTTATATATAATGTACAATGTAGAGAAGATAATAACTTCTCTTCATTGAGTACAGAATGATTCACTAAACAGTAATGCTTACTCAGTGCTTATCACATTATTTTCCTTAAACAAAGTATCTCCTTGAGTAATACAAAAAAATTTGAAAATTTGAAAAATGGTCTTCGAGTAAGTTATTTAAAAATTAAAAATTCAGAATTTGAATAATTTCATGAGGGTTGGCAATTACTGATTAGCATGCTTGCCGGTAGTGTTGGTGAAACACTGCATATTAATATCTCGTCGTCGTGTATGGTATATCTCAATGTTACACCTTGGTATATCTTTAATAATATATATTTTAATCACGGTTATGGTATAGTCACATTTTTAACAAAATATATAGATGATCTTAGATTAAAAATTGTCAAACCACAGAACATTATAGTATTATACATACAACCATATAGGTCCATAGATAATATATATGTTACGGTCAATGACGAAAATTATGATATTTACGTTAAAGCCCGGCCAATGTCGAAAATTATCTTGTACAATACAAATTTACGTAAATGACCGGTAATTTAGGTACGTAAATGGCGATACATAATGGTCAATGTTGTAAACACGGGTATTTTTTTATTATTTACGTCAATTCCCAACTCCTGTTGGACGTTGTTGTAAATTATACATTTATAACATACGGGTCACTGTTAAGTGTCAGTTATCTATCTACACACGTTAAGTACTACGTTAGTATGTATTATTTATAAAAATATCACCGATAATCAAAAAAATGATGACTATTTCAAATAAGAAATTTAGTTCACTAGAAGTTGGTACCACAGTTAAGGTTTCAATACCTGATGTTGATCGAGCACGTGGATCACCACGAAACCTATTAGCAGTTATTACCCAGGTTGAAGATGATTTATATAAATTAGGTAGGTACTTATAAATTATATTATTTAGATACATTTATTTGAATTGATAAATGCTCTTTAATTAGGTACGGAAAACGGCATTATTAAACATATTACATATGTATACTCGATCGCAGATAGATCCTTGCAAAGAAAGTTTCGTTGATTTGGAATCTGTAAATACCGAAAAAGAAATTACGCTGAGAGAAGCTGCAGGTTTTAATAGTGTCACTGGATCACAAGGTTACAGAAGGTGCAATTGCAAACTAAAATGCAGAACAAACAAATGCATTTGTCGATCAGCGGGAATATTGTATAACTCAAAATGTCACAACAGCATGCCTTGCGAAAGTAAATAATAAATAATAAATATAATATAATATTATTAATAATAAAAAAATAATAAGACAATTATTAATAAGTGTAGTCTGTAATTAATTTTATTTACGTAATTGGCCAACAGTCAATGGTTAATAACGTTAAGATTCGGTCATTGAGGTAAAATTGTTTTATTTTATTTTGTAATTTACAACAATAACCTATTATCTTGGGTATAATTCTACTTTACCGGGCACCCATTATTTCGGATTTTTTCTAATGGAATCTTATGTATTTTTTAACGCCGAAATCGATGGTGCAAACGAAAATTTGGGCAGATTATTAGTTTAGAAGTTACAGCCTATTGAAGTTTGATAGTTTCGGTTAAATAGTGTTTGTTTTCACATCGCACGTAGCTCGTACCGTGGTGCAGTGGATAACGCGACGCAATTGTTACGAGGGGCGGCGCATAGGTCCAATTCCGATTCAATTTCATTTTTTTTTCACTTTTTTTGTGATCAATATTATAGATAATAATATTTTACCATAACAGACAGCTGCAGCTGCTAACCAGTGATAACAAATTGACCAACCATGCATTTTTCAAAAATCATACTAGAATTTTATGAATTATTATAAAATTTCAAGTATTTTTTTTGTATCTGTATGTTTGAAGACAATATTAAATCTTTTAAATTTAATTTTGAGGAATTTCATAATAATTCATAAAATTCTAGTATGATTTTTGAAAAATGCAATAATTTCAATAGAAACTTTAACTCGTTGTCATTTGGTCAATTTTGGTTTTAGAGCAATGGTAAAAAGGATCAAATTGACTTAAAAAAATTCGGTCTATCTGAATTTGGTATTCAAAATACCTGTTGCCATTTAAAAAAATGCAAGTTTGATTGCGCATGCGCACACGGAAAGATCTAAAAATGTAAAAATCATTAATAAATGTGTATTTATGTATTCCCTATTCCCTTCCAAAAACCGCATATCAATATGATGGCACTGGACAGAATTATTTAGTGTTACCTTTAAAAAGAAACACACTGTATATGTTTATATGTTTATTCAATATATAAGCATAATTAAAAAATAACTAATAACATTTATTATAGTACTTAATTAATTTAATTTTGAACAAGAACTAACAGTACCTACATACTATTATGATAATGTATTATAATGTATGTTTTAACTCATTAAAATCATTCCGAAAAACAACTTCAGTTCTGGCTCTAAAATTTCGGTGGCACTATTAATCAGCCAAAACTTTAATATTAAGTGAGATTCATAACTAGAAGGCCAATATTATTTTGGCGGTAACGAGTAACTCCCCCATAACTCATAAGCATTTAAAGTAGGTGCATATTAAGTCCAAATCGTCAAAATTATGACAATTTTGTGATTTTTGTAAAGTATAATTTAATTGTATTATTTGACTTAGGTATTTTTATTATTATTCATATAATAATTTTATTTCGGATAGTCCTTTTGGTCGTCCGCAGTGTCCACAACCAACTCTCGTTTGTAATAATATTTCTGATTTAAATCTAACCCAACCTAACCTATAGAAAATCATTTGACTCTTAACTCAAGAGTTTATAACTAATACAATCATATTCATATAATATATTTTTATAAATATTTTTTGTTTTTACTAGATATAACTGATATAAGGTTTCGGCAACTGAGATCATTAGCCTGGGGTACTGTAGATTTTATCACGTGTGTGTAATGTGTATGCTTGGCAAGGATTTGTTGCTAAAATTCCCGGGTGGTAACCCATCCGGAAGCTATAGCAACACTGGCCGATGCGTACACTCATAGCGTTTCCTAGTTTCGAGCGGCCCCGCACCACTATATTTTTTTTTATAGACTCTTTTTGATAAATGTTAGATACTCAATCAAGTCTTCCGATTTAGGTACTAAAGACTAATATTTTACAGACGACATCATTTGAAAGAGAGTCTGTGTGAACTCAGCAGAAACAAAATATTGTCTTTATTAATATTGTTCATCAACTTTAATAAGTCAATTACCTAAGTCAATAATAATAATAATCCTCACCCAACGGACTAAATATAGTATAGGTTGACAACAATTGTAATGACTGAAAAGAGACTTGTTTCATGAAAAAGTTCATTGCCTCCCTAGATAGTACTTCTCATTAATATTAATGATTTGGATTAGTGTACCTAGTACTACAAATAGTTGCTTCCAATCGTGTAACACCATTTTTATAGTGCTTAACCATAGTGTTTCCCTCTTGTCTCGAACAAATTACTGGGTATTTGATTTAATTTTATAAACGCTTATATATAGAATGTTATCATTCATTAAACTTAAACAATATTAATTGTTGTGTTTATTTCACTATTATCTAAAATCCTGCCATTTATATTATGTATGTAAATATTTTTAACCCACATTTGTAATTATTTATATTTTCCGTTAAAATCCATTATTATTTTACTGGTAGAGTAATATTATTTCTAAGAACATACTTTATTAACAAAATGCATGGACAAATTATTAAGTTATCACTACCAAGTACCTACTGTAGAAATGCTATATTTGGACCAGAAATCGATTTTTTTAGGATATTAGTGTCAACTGTCAGCAAAATAGTATTTATATGAATTGTTTAATTTTGACAAATTATTATTTAATAAAAGAACATGCCAATATAATACCTATTGTTTATTTATAGTTTCTATTTATAAGATAAGTATATTATATTTATTAAAAGTGTTAAAGTTGCATTAATTATTTTGAATAAAGTGGTTCTAGGGTCACTCAATCAAGATATGTATTGTTAAAGTTACTTTATATGGAGTGATTAATTTAACACAAGAAAGTCATTATTTCATAATTTTAGATTCTGGGCGAAGCGATGAATGTATTAGTTTACAATGATGTGTGTTTTTATTTTTATTTTTTTTATTTTTTTTTATTTTTTGTTTTTATTTTTTATTTTTGTCTCTGTCATCACGTTTTAGGACAGAAAAATGCTTCGATTTTCTTCAATAGTACCTTTTCTGATAGGAAAGTGAATCTAGTTAGTACTTTGGGGGGTCAAAAGTCAAAATTTCCCAGTAGTTTTCATGAGCGCCTGGAAAAACAAATGAAAAATTATGGGAAAAACGGGAATTTTTACGGAAAACCAATTTTCGACAAAATCGATTTTGGTTTTTGGTATAACTCTAAAAGAAATGACCGTAGAGACATGAAATTTTGACCGAATGTTTATATAAGCATTTTCTACACACCATATCATTTTCAAAATATTCTGACTTATTTTGAGCTGTTAACGGACATTTTCAGTTTCCAATTTTTTTAGTTTTTTTTTCTATAAATGTCAATAAAATTTTATTTGTTGGGTAAAAAATCTTGAAAATTTAATAGTAGGCTTATAATATATAGTTTCAAAGGCAGATGAAAAATATTAAAAATCCGTAGTCACAATTTTTTTTATAAGTAATCAAAGTTCAAATTTTGACAAAATACGTAAAAATGACGAAAATGTGCAATTTATTTTGAGTTAGAAATTCATAAAAATTTTTCTTTTTAAATCTAAGATTTGAAAATGTAATACAAGATTCCTCATAAGTTTGCCTAATTTTATCAATAAAAAAAAGTTTATAAGCAAGTCATAATAAATTTTTATGAGCATTTTAAGTTCAAATTTGTACAAGATTAGATATTCACTCGATTTCTCATGTAGCGATTTTCTTATTTTGTTGCAATTCAAAACAAATAACTGTAGATGCATGAAAATTTCACTGAATGTTTATACAAGCTATTTCTATACACCATATAATTTTTAATATATTTTGACTGTTTTTCAGCTGTTTACAGACATTTTTAGTTTTCAATTTTTTTAGTTTTTTTTTTTATAATTGTCAATAAAATTTTATTTGGTGGGCCAAAAGTCTGAAAATTTAATACAAGCTTTTTTATATATTGTTACAATATCATTTGAAAAATTTTAAAAATACATAGGCACGATTTTTTTTTATAAGCATTTAAAGTTCGAATTTTGTCAAAATCTCGAAAATTATAAATCATTGTAATTAAAAATTATAAAATGTTCAGTTTTTATAACTAAGTGTTGAAAATTTAAAACAAAAATTCTCATAAATAAATCATACCGTAACCAAAAAATCTAAAAAATATATCAACATATTTATTTTTTACAGACATTTTAATTTCAAATTTAGACAAAATTTCATATTTAAACCAAGAATAATGATTTTAGTTATTTTGATATAATTTAAAAATATTATTTGTTGGTATATGAAACTTTTAGAATATATTGTTATATTTTATATACACGCAATGGCATTTTAAAATATAATTTTTTTGAGAAAAATGAATTTAACCAACTATAGTAAATACTAATGCCTATAATACTAAAATGAATTACTTTATTCACAATAATATCATCAAATACATTTAGACTTAGTAAGATATTATAGCTGACTGACCGTCTTCGCTCAGAATCGTTTTTCTTATTCAATGATATTATATCATTGAATATAAAATCTAACACAATCCATTACAGTGACTCACTTGTAACCTACTGGCACAACAGAGCTTTGACATACACTTACCCATAGCACATTTTTATATTTTGAAGCAAAATATTTTTTGGAGTATTTGTTTGGATCTAGGTAACTATAGGTATAAATTAAATTTCCAACAAGCAGTTTTTTATAGTTTTTGTAGTAGTTTATATGAGCGAAGTAGGTGAACAAAAATTTTGCATGGTGAACTACACTCGGCTCATCAAAACTAGAATGTAGTAGTTAAATTAAACTCCAAATATGTACCTAAAACTAAAACGTATGTCTATTTCATTTACCTATTAATTATAATTATTCTACGACCGGCGACTGGGAAAACGACCACGGCGTTTGTATTATTCGATCTCGCGTATTTAATACAATTAGGGATCGGAACTAAAACATTCGTCTACCACACTTGGATAGTTGGATATCACATTTTTCATGACATTAAAATATATTCGTTTTAAGTCTAAAGACTAAAAGTAAATTTAAGCACCACAATAATATAAAAACAAATTTAGGCGTAAACATCTACTCTTCCGGTGAAACCTAGCTGTGCAGACGTGCAGTATATTCACCGCTCCTGAAGAAACGGCTAACTTCATCCGTCTTCATCTCGCTCCGAACTAAAACTTTAAAGTATCGAAATATTTAATGAAAATAACCTGAACGTAACAAAATATGAGGGTTCGTGTTATAAATCAGGTATATTATAATAATATAATATTATAATGTTTAAGGTACTATCCGTTTATTGTTGGCTTATTCTATTTTTTTTGTTCACTGTAATTATTAGAATCGTTAATCGTCTCCGACGAATGCCGACAATTGGCGATTGCCATAGATGATTTAATACCTATGATTAATCCATAGAACTTATATACTCAGTACCTATTTATACAGTGTTCGCCGTTCGGTCTATACTCGTCTATAAATCATATTAATATATTCTTTTACATTTACAGAAATCTTTATGATTGGGAATACTTATCGCACTTTTTTATAGGCATTTAAAGTTCAAATTTAAAGATTTATCAAATTAAAAATTTACGAATTACTAAGTAGTTACAAATGTATAAAATGTTCAACTGGCTTTGTCATAAACAAAGATTCCTATAAATAATTCTTACTGTACCCAAAAAATCTAAAAAACCTATTATAAAAGTTCAAATTTTTAACCAAATTATTAAAACCAAGAATAACAATTTTAGTTATTTTGTTGTAATTTAAAAATATTATTCGTAGATATATGAAACTTTTAGGCTATATCATTATAATTTATATATACACGATGACATTTTCAAATTTAATATTTTGGGTTTTCACAGTTTAAGCTTAAAATCTATACATGTATCAACTGTAGATGGTTCAATTACAGCTAAGTCCATAAAAACAACTTGATGGAAGAAATTAAAGAAATATATTTGGAAAATAGCAAATTCTTAGCGGGTATACGTATTTTTTGTATAATGAGAATGTGTACCTAAATGTATTATACTATTATACTATTATAGTATTATATGTATATATAAATAACAATATTCTCATTTCATTTATTATTTGGAAACTGTTACAGCAGTTTTTGTTGATTGGTATATTGTAATATTTTTAGAGGCCTAAGTTATGATATTTGATGGCACATACACCAAAGACCAAAAAATGCTGCATTCTTACTCTAATGATTAAATTTATCATTATAAATAAAATTAATATATAATATATAATTAATTAAATAAATTAAACATAAATTATTATTAAGGTCAAGGTAAAAAGGTAAAACACATTGTAAAAAAAAAAAGATAAAGTATTTGAAAGTATCTATAAATACTTTTTAAAAGTATCTTTATCTGTACTTTAATACTTTTTAAAGTATCCTTTACAAGACTGCTCGTAGAATGTTATTACTTATGTAATATGTTACAATAATTAAACTAAATAAGAGTTGTTCTGATTTTTACACTACTACTATTAAAGTATATTAAAGAGAATCTCTTTCTTTTCCAATTATTAAAATTATTAATAATAAACTTGTTTAATTCAATGAAAGAACTTACATTTTCAAGCTATTTTACCCAATAAATAAAACTTTTTTGACATTCATAATTAATATAAATAAAAAATTGGTTACTAAAAATGTCCGTGAACAGTTCAAAATAAATATTTTGAAAATTTGATAGCGTATAGAAAATTTTAACCAGTGAAAATTTCATTTATTTACGGTCATTTTTTTTAAAATTGCACCAAAAACCAAAATCGATTTTGTCGAAAAAAGATTGTAAAAATTCCCATTTTTCCTTAATTTTTTTTAGATTCTGAGCGGAGCGATGAATGTATTGGTTTTACAATGATGTGTGTTTTAGATTCTGAGCGGAGCGATGAATGTATTGGTTTTACAATGATGTGTGTTTTATTATTTTAATTTTAATTTTTTTATTTATTTATTTTTTTATTTTTGTGTCTGTCATCACGTTTTGGGACAGTAAAAGTGCTTAGATTTTCTTCAATAGTACCTTTTCTGATAGGAAAGTGAATCTAGTTGGTACTTTGGGGGTCAAAAGTAAACATTTTCCAGTAGTTTTCAAAAGTACCGTGAAAAACAAATGGAAAATTAAAGAAAAAACGGGAATTTTTACGGAAAACCAATTTTCGACAAAATCGATTTTGGTTTTTGGTATAACTCTAAAAAAAATGACCATAGAGACATGAAATTTTGACCGAATGTTTATATAAGTATTTTCTACACACCATATAATTTTCAAAATATTCTGGCTTATTTTGAGCTGTTAACGGACATTTTCAGTTTCCAATTTTTTTAGTTTTTTTTTCTATAAATGTCAATAAAATTTTATTTGTTGGGTAAAAAATCTTGAAAATTTAATAGTAGGCTTCTAATATATATAGTTTCAAAGGCAGATGAAAAATATTAAAAATCTGTAGTTACAATTTTTTTTATAGGTAATCAAAGTTCAAATTTTTACAAAATACGTAAAATGACGAAAATGTTCAATTTATTTTGAGTTAGAAATTCATAAAAATTTTTCTTTTTAAATCTAAGGTTTGAAAATGTGATACAAGAATCCTTATAAGTTTGCCTAATTTTATCAATGAAAAAATGTTTATAAGCAAGTCAACATAAATTTTTATGAGCATTTTAAGTTCAAATTTGTACAAAATTAGATATTCACTTTTATTCGATTTCTCATGTAGCGATTTTCTTATTTTGTTGCAATTCAAAAACAAATAACTGTAGATGCATGAAAATTTCACTGAATGTTTATATAAGCTATTTCTATACACCATTCAATTTTGAAAATATTTTGATTTGTTTGAGCTGTTTACAGACATTTTTAGTTTTCAATTTTTTTAGTTTTTTTTTTTATAATTGTCAATAAAATTTTATTTGGTGGGCCAAAAAGTCTGAAAATTTAATACAAGCTTTCTTATATATTGTTGCAACATCAGTTGAAAAATTTTAAAAATACATAGGCACGATTTTTTTTTATAAGCATTTAAAGTTCGAATTTTGACAAAATTTGTCAAAATATCGAAAATTATAAATCATTGTAATTAAAAAATTATAAAATGTTCAGTTTTTATAACTAAGTGTTGAAAATTTAAAACAAAAATTCTCATAAATAAATCATACTGTAATCAAAAAATCTAAAAATTATATCAACATATTTATTTTTTACAGACATTTTAATTTCAAATTTAGACAAAATTTCATATTCAAACCAAGAATAATGATTTTAGTTATTTTGATATAATTTAAAATATTATTTGTTGGTATATGAAACTTTTAGAATATATTGTTATATTTTATATACACGCAATGGCATTTTAAAATATAATTTTTTTGAGAAAAATGAATTTAACCAACTATAGTAAATACTAATGCCTATAATACTAAAACTAATTACTTTATTCACAATAATATCATCAAATACATTTAGACTTAGTAAGATATTATAGACTGACTGACCGTCTTCGCTCAGAATCGTTTTCTTATTCAATGATATTATATCATTGGATTAAAATCTAACACAATCCATTACAGGACTCACTTGTAACCTACTGTACAGCAGAGCGACATACACTTACCCGCCCTTTTTTATTTTAGATTCTGAGCGGAGCGATGAATGTATTGGTTTTACAATGATGTGTGTTTTTTTATTTTTTTTTTTATTTTTGTGTCTGTCATCACGTTTTGGGACAGTAAAAGTGCTTAGATTTTCTTCAATAGTACCTTGTCTGATAGGAAAGTAAATCTAGTTGGTTCTTTGGGGGGTCAAAAGTAAACATTTTCCAGTAGTTTTCAAAAGTACCGTGAAAAACAAATGGAAAATTAAAGAA
>JANEHU010001794.1:0-18102 GCA_027563435.1 Nasonovia ribisnigri
AATTTAGCTGAAGATAAAACAAGATTTCGTGAAATTATCCATCACTTTTCATTAGAAAAATTTAGTTATTCGAAAAAGTTTATTTCCCTATGAGTATGTAGACAGTAACTTGAAACTAAAAGAAACAACATTACCACCTAGGATTAAATTTTATAATTCCTTAACAGATTACCATATTTCCAAAAAATATTATAATATGCATGCATGTAATGTTTGGGACAAATTTAACATAAAAACTCTAAGTGAGTGTAGTGATTTATACTTATTAACTGACGTAGGTATTGATTCTGGCTGATGTATTTGAAAATTTTAGAGATATTTGTTTGAAAACTTTTAATTTAGATGCCTCTTATTATTTAACAGCACCTGGTTTTGCGTTTGACGCAAAGTTAAGTTATACAGGTGTACAACTCGATAGGTTAAAACAATATCCAATGCTCCTCATGATAGAGAATGGTTTAAGAGGGGGTATGTCAATCTGTAAGACATTATGCTAGAGCCAATTTACCCGATGTGAACGGAATTAATTACAACGAAAAAAAACCTCACATTTATTTAGCGTATTTGGATTGTAATAATCTCTACGGTAAATCAATGCTTGCAAGTTTACCATACAAAGATTTTAAATGGTATAAAGATTTGACATTGGACGTTACTAGTATACGTTCAGAGTAATGCCTTACTTAATAAAAGTGGTCCACTTTACCTGTATATGTGGGGTCAAGTAAACTAGGCGCTTGTTTTTCGTTAAAAATAACCATCACTTAAATTGTTTCTAGTTTTGGAGTGGACCACTAAATTACATTTCTAAAAATAACTAGACAACATTTTGAGCATAAACAATTATTTATCCGTGTTTATATCAATTTGAGCAATTTGTTTCAATGTTAACAAAAAAAGGGGGGTCAAGTGGATGTCGCTTTGCTGTACAGTAGGTTATAAGTAGATCACTATGTAATGGATGATATTAAATTTGAATTCAATGATATAATATCATTGTATACGAAAAACGATTCTGAGCGGAGACTGTATGTCAGTCTAGGATATTTTAAATTATATTGATATTGTTAGGTATTTTACGGTACCTGCTAAGTTGAATTAATATTATTCATATTATTTAATTCTGAACCTAAAATTGTCAGTGACGCTAGAAAAATATTATAATATATTATTCTTTTACTCGCTAAATTAATTTTAATATGTCATTTCGTCCAAATTTGAACTTAAAATGTCTGTAAAAAATAACTGTGTTTATATATTTTTTAGATTTTTTGATTACAGTATTTACCTACTATTTATTAGTATCTTTGTTTCAAATTTTCAATCCTTAGTTATAAAAACTGACCATTTTATAATTGTTTAATTACAATGATTGATAATTTTCGAGATTTTGATGAATTTTGTCAAAATTCGAACTTTAAATGCTTATAAAAAAAATATGTGCCTATATTTTTAATATTTTTCAATTGCTATTATAACAGTATATCAGGAGCCTTGTATTAAATTTTTATTATTTTTGGCCCAACATATAAAAATTTATTGGTATTTGTATAAAAAAAAACTAAAAATTGAAAATTCATATGGTCCGTAAAAAGCTCCCGTCAAATTATATTCAAAATGAATGAAAGAGAGGTTTCATTCTTCAATTTTCATTCTTTTTTTAAATATCACTAAACATTTTTTGTTGGGTCAAAGTCATTAAAAATTGAATACAAGGATCCTCTTAAGTAGTAATAATATTAACTTAACATTTAAAGAGAATGATGAACAAATTTATAGATATACAATCAGTCAATAGTTAAGGTATTTTAAATCTAAATACTTAACACAAATATTTTTTATTTACAAATAATAGGTACTAACTGAAGATTAAATTTACTTTTTAATTATTATTTAATACACGGTTTATATATTCTTCAATATGAGTTTCATTAGGATCTATATATGGATGAGCCTTTGTATAGGAAGTTCATGAGCTATTAACTACCTGAAGGATAACATGTTGGTGTGATCAAAATTAAAATCACGATTCCTAGATAGGTATTCGGCAAACGTTCACACAAACACTCCGCAATCCAGCCCGTTGTCTTGAAAGAGGTGGTCAGGAGTCAGGACATGCATAATTCAAATCTTCTCTAGGTAATAGGGTGTTCAACCTATGCATGTGTTCAGCTTCCAAATATTCAAGTATGAGAGATAAACATGAAAATTTGTCGTCTTCATAGAGACTGTCATTATAACACACTAATATCTTTTCTATTTCCACACATACTAATATCCAATGACAAAAATTACCTCTCTTGATATTGATAGGTATAAGAAATTTAGATTTTGTAAATAAATTAACATTCTTTGTCCATCGTTGTGCCCAGATAGAGTGAACCTTTCATAGAAAAAGGAATCAAATGCATACATTTGATCATCATGAGCTACGATCAACTTCATATAATCATTACACAACTTGGTCATTTAAATACCATTGACTATAAATATGCATATTTCTTAATGTTAATACTAAATAATCTTTTTAAATAAAATCAAATTTTTTTTACTCATTTTGAGCTCTAATAGATATTTTCAATTTCTATTTTTTTAAGTTTTTAAATATCATTAAACATTTTTTGTTGGGTCAAAGTGCTTAAAAATTGAATACAAGGATCCTCAAAAGTAGTTATAATATTACTTAACATTTAAAGAGAATGATGAACAAATTTATAGATATACAATCAGTCAATAGTTAAGGTATTTTAAATCTAAATACTTAACACTAATATTTTTTTATTTACAATTAATAGATGTTGGTGTTGGAACTGTTTAGGTAAATAGCTACGACGGTTTTATTCTGCTTATGCTACAACTTTTATTATATCGTAACTATCATAAAATTATCACTAACAGTTGACGCGACGACGTTCCGTACAAAGATGCCGTCACCACCGCCGTTGGCTGGGCCGACGGCCAGACCGGTTGTCGGTTGCGATAACGACCCCGACATAATCCCCCGAGTCCGTGAGACGCGACCGCACAAAGCTAGTCCACGAGGAGGGTCACCGGGTCCCCGGGTGTCACCTCCATGGCCTGGATCCACCGCTCCACCACGGCCAGCTGCTGCTCCTGTGTGCCCACCACTGGCTCCTGGGCTGGCTGCTGCTGAGCTGGCTCTGCAGTCTGTGTGGCTGGCGGCTGCTCGGCTTGCGACTGCACCGCTGGCCGTTGAAACCGGCCTCGCCCATCCCGGACGTCGGGCGTTGGTATGCTGGCGATGCTCAGCGAGATGTCACTCGCCCGGGCGGTCCCGCCCTAGGTCTGGCGGCGTCGGGCTGTGGGGTGTTCGCTCGAGTGGTCCGACGTCCCCCGCTCGAACAAGGCCCATGCAGTTGGGCTTGCCCGTATCCGGCCGAACGATGCGGTGGCCGCGCGTTCGGCCGACCAACCGCCGACCGTGTACTCTGGACCATCGCCTGACAGCCTCCCGGCTTCTGCAACAACTATGCAGCCATCGCCCGGAGCTTTTCCACGTGCGTGCCAATCATGCCACGGGATGGCTGGTTGCTACGGGTTGGTGGCAGATGATTTCCTCGTTCTGCCATCTAAAACAAGGTATGATTAGTTAGTGTTCTCTGACGGTCCTACAGCTCGCTTCATCGCCGAGACATGTAACTTAGTAGGGTGTTTACCCTCCGTAAAGAACACTCCAGTTCCTAGTGGTTTACCCAACTTAATCGGACCTAACCATTTCGGGGTGAACCCCGCGTGAAAATGGTTCCCGCACTTGACTGCGGATGCACTTTGTAGTATACCCAATCCCCTACCAACTGATTGCTTCTTCTTCTGAATCTTTGATTTCTACCGGAGGGTTCCACACTGTTCCGGACAACTCCGGAGATCCATTGGCTAGCTCGAGCTGCCAATCTCCAGGAATCTTGATCTCCCGGCCAAACATCATTTTGGCTGGTGACTGTCCGGTGTTTCGGTTTACCCTGTTTCTTACGGAGAACAACACGTGTGGCAAGTAGACATCCCACACATGATGAGGCTTATCTCCATTGCCTTGGACACGAACTGCGGGGCATTATCTGACAATTATGCTCTCGGGTATCCGAACCGTGGGAACAACTCCCGTTCAAATGTATCCACAATCGATTTGGTCGTCGCCTTTCCTAAGGATACCCCTCTAGCCTCTACCTAGCAACTGTAACAATCAGTTACTACCAAAATCGTTGTCTTACCCTGCTGCGTTCGTGGGTATGGACCAATAAGATCGAAGCTCAGCACCTCCCAAGGTTGCCGTGGGATTCGGGTGCATATCCGATCTTCTGGTTTGCGATTCATTGGTTTTACACGTGCCCAAACGTCGCAAGCCCGCACGTAGTTACGTACTGCTTCACGCATACCGGCCATGAAGAAACGACTCTTATACTTCGGTACATTTCTTTCCACCCTGGGTGATTTGCTACTTCGTGGTCATGAAACCTTTGTAGCAGAATCTGAGCCTTGTCTACCGGGACAACCACCCCACTTCTCCATGCGCGATGGATCGTGGTGGTGCAACACCTTGTCTCGGATGATGTACAACTTCCGAAGACGACCGAACCTTGGACCGTCTCCGGAAAGTTTAGCAACTTCCTCCCGTGTGCTCGGGTCGTTTTTTTGCCATTCTCAGATAACTTGCAATGTGACGTTTCCGTCATCCCTTTTTGGCTGGATCGTTCCACACTGGGTGACACCCACACTTTATCTTCCGGACACGCCTGACAGATCACCGAAGACTCCAGAAGTTTCTCCGGACACTCCGGGCCGAATCATTGGGGGATCGAGGATATTATTCTCCAACGATTCTTCGTCCACTGTATTCGGTCCTACCGGATAACGGGATAGCGCGTCGGCTGCTTCATTTTCTACTCTGGGCACGTGCCGGTTTTTAAAATCGAAAGCCCCGAGTTGTAGCGCATATTGTGTTAGTTTGCGGTTGGTAAATCAAGCTTGCTGTAACCATCGGAGTGCCGCGTTATCTGTGAATAACATAAACTTACCAGACTCAAGATACGGCCTGAACCTGTCAACCGTCCAAACTATGGCTAGATATTCACGTTCGACTACCGAGTATCTTCCCTGTGCTGGATTGAGTTTTTTTCTGGCGTAGAAAATTATTTTCTTATCACCACTCTCCCCCCGCTGGAAGAGAACGGCACCAACTCCGACTTCGCTTGCGTCGGTCTGTAGATTGAATGGCTTAACCGTAAGAGGAGGGCAGAGCCGTGGTGCGGACACCAAAGACTCCTTCAATTTCTGGAACGCCTCTTGCTCAATTTCTCACCAACGCCATTTGGTCCTTTTGGCCAACAGACTCGTGAGTAGTGCTGTGATCTCAGCGTAGTGTGGCACGAACTGACTGTACCAACCACAAACGCCTAGCACCCGTAACACGTCTTTTGTCTTCTTTGGAACCGGCAATTCCTGTATCGCCGTCAGTTTTTCCGGTTCCCGGTCTATTCCTTCACCGTCCACGACGTGACCTAGGAATTTGATCTATGCCACACCGAATGTACATTTTTTCGGTGGACACGTCAGACCGTAAGACTGGAGTCGCTCCAAGACTCTCTGCAAGTGGTTTAGATGTTGATTGGGACTCTTCGAGTATACCACAATATCATGCAAATAAACCAACACAAATTTACCAACAAACCCACGGAAGACTTCGCTTACCAAGCGACAGAATATGGCGGGGGCATTTTTAAGTCCAAAAGGCATTACTCTGAACTGGAATAATCCTATTTGGGTCTCTGGTGAGAGACCCACCTGCCAATATCCTGATTTCAAATCCATGGTGCTGTAAATCTTCGCTCCACCCATTCCTCGGACCATGTCATGAAGGTCCGGCATCGGGTGAGCGTCCGACTCCATGTGCATGTTCAGACGGCGATAGTTAACGCAAAATCTATGGGAGCCACCCGTTTTCTTCACGAGTACCACCGGTTAGCATGGACCACATGGGCAGCCATGGAGATATGCTAGGTTCAACCAACCCTGTTCCTCCATGTCTCGCACCATTTCGCCAATCACCTCGTTTTTCTCTCGGGAGTACCCGTAAGCGTTTAGAGCCATCGGATTTGGATCTTTGAGACGGATCTGGTGCTCTATCACCCGAGTTTTGCCTACCTCTCCGGAGAAAACCTCCAGATATTGGCATAGGACTTCTTTGACCCGCATACCGTACTCTCCTTCGGGTAAACCGGCGGTTGTTAAGTCCACTCCTACGGTGACCGGAGTTACTGGATTTCTCCAGCTCACGGAAACACATCTTTCTTTCCCCAGGTGGATTATGCAACCGCTATAGTCCCAAGCGACTTGTTGCTACACGAAGAAATAATGGCCCCGGAAGACACCTCCAATGAGATTGTCTAACACTGCTGCCCTCAAGCTTACCTCCAGATCCATTATCCGGGCCCAAAATTCGGAAAACTCCGTCATTTCTCGAGTCCGACCGTCCGCCATCCGGACAATCTGCGGTTCTTCGGTAAAACTCCGGCCAAAATTCCTTGCCACCCACAGTTTGACGTATGTCCTCGCCGCTTGTGAGTCTACTACTGTCCCGAGTGTAATTTAGTAGCGGTGAGACTGCGGTACAGTGCGTTATAGCTCCCGACCAAAAGATTTGTCTCGTCGAGACGCTTCTGCTGGTGTATCGCGCGAGAACGTAGGTTAGGTTAGTGAGCGGTGACGGCATTTTTAGTTTATCGCAAGCGTAAACACGTGTTTACGCCCGGTAGACAAAAACACTTTTCCGTTTTTCTCGGGCTGTGTTGCGAATTTCGCGTCGAACTCTTCACCCACAGATTTGTGCTTTAATAGCGCAAATTTCGGTGTTAGTTGCGTGAACTTAGGACAAGCCAGCGCAAAGTTGCGAATTCCACCTACGGCAGCGATTGCCACGGCTCGCGCGCGTCGTACGACGACGCGACAAAGACGATCGGAAAGTCTTTTTCAAGACAAATCGATCGGTCCAAACCACAAGAATGTGAGACAAGTTGCCTAGGCGCTTTTACGAAAAAACGTGCGGGAACACGTTGTGAGGATAGTGCGAGTGCGTTCGGACCTCGTTCCGGCTTCGACCACTACCAACTGGTAGCGCGGTCGTTCTCGGTGTAGTGGGGTGCGTGGTGCTTGCGTGTACGTGAGTGGCGCGTTAAAACATTACCACGAACAGACCGGTGTCGATTTTGAGTCGGTCTGTATAAGCTTTAGTTGGCGAAGTTCCGGCGCTGTCGGCTCTTAAGGTAAGTGGTTAGGCTCCATATTAGTCCAGGGAATTCTCCAGCCTTAGGTGCGTAAAGTACGCGGGTTCCTTACCCAGTGGAATTGACGCGGCCAGCAGGCCTGCTAGGCTCGATAACGTAAGTCAGCAGAGCGCCAACGGCGTTAGTACGTTAATCGGAAAAGTCGTTGTCGCTCGAGTAGGTAGGCTCGATAGTTTAGTTCAACAGGTGCCAACACACGTGACCCAGTCCATGGATTCGGACATGGAGCAGGAGGAACCGGTAGGCGAGGGGGGATGCCTCGAGGAGGTAAGGGCGGGAGAGGCGGAGTCGGTGGATCTCGTGGAGATGCCCGCATCACCAAGAGAAAGAGGGTGGACAGTCCTGAGACGGAAGGCACTTCTGAGTGCGCCGTGGTCAGGTTGTCTTCCTTTCCAGAGAAGGTCAGGGAAATTGGCAGAAATTTGGACAAGTTGCTCCAAATCGAAAAGGAGAAGAAAAAACTTACGACGGTCGCTCAGCGGTCAATTTTGGAGATTCGTAACAGGTATGAGGTTTTGCTGGACGAAGCTTTCCGCCAGAACACGGTTCTGGAGGGGAGAGTGGAGGAGGCGAGGCTCGTACATTCGTACTCAGGCTTTAGCGGTAAGGTCGTGGAAAAGGTGGTCGACCCCTCTCCCGTGAAGGAGAGCGCAGCCAAGGTTTTGACCAAAAAAGGAAAGAAGGATAGGAAGGGAAAAAAGAAGGGTGAGTGTGTGGTGAAAGAGGTCCAGCCACCAAAGGCGAAGGTACCCAAAGAGGCGCCTTTCACCGAGGTGGTGAGTAAGAGGAAGAGAAGAAAGAAGAAGACTGCCAAGGTTCTGCCGGCGGTGGCCACCGCCTCCGACAAGGCCGCTAAGGCCATCGAGAGGCAGAAGGACAGAGCTACGGTTCGCTCTTTCGTTGTCTCGGTGGGCGAAGCGGGGGCCAGCAAGGCCAAGAAAAAGCTCTGGGCCGACCTGGTCAAGGGGGTGGCGGCGCCCAAGCTCGGCGGTTCCGCGAAGCTCCCGAGAGGAGATCTCCTGATTAAGCCCGCGGATGAGGCTACATACGCGGCGTTGAAGACTATGGAGAGCGAGGGTAGAGGTGTGAGAGAGGAGGCGGCGAGAAGGCCGACCATCCTGATCTACGATGTCGATAGGGAAATCTAAAAAGATAAGCTCGTGGGTCAGATTGCGGATCAGAATCCAGAGCTAGGATTGAACAAAGAGGACGTGGTCCCTCTCTTCATGAAGGGGCCCAAGACGGTAGAGCTTGTCTGGTGGGTCTGCTCCGTCAGACCAAGCACCTTCAAGGCTCTCTTAGGGAAAAGCCTTTTATCGGGCTGTCCAAATGTAAGGTGAAGGAGTACCTCGACGTGGTCAGGTGCTTCAAGTGCCAACGCTTTGGATATAGAGCTTCGAAATGTTCTGAAACGGTGGACACTTGCGAGCGTTGAGCGGTCGCAGGGCTAGTGACTGCAAGAGCGTGCCGGTCAAGTACGCCAACTGCGGTCTGGCTGCTCAGTCAGGACATACAAGTTGTCAGGCTCTGCATAAGGCGATCATCTCGGTTGCCCGTAGGACAGATTTCGGATCGAAAGAACTCGTTGTCATACTGTGTAGTCCAACTGAACATGAACGGGAACAGCCCCGTTCCAGATCAGATCATGGACTACAGCAGGGCTAACGGGGTTGAGGTACTTCTGCATCAGGAGGTACTGACCTCGGGCGAAAGACTGGTAGGATTTGACTATGGCGCCGCGAGAGTGGTTCTCAGCTGTAGGGATGGTAGTGCAGGGGCAGCCATAGTTGTTCTAAATCAGGACATCGAGGTGGTTGCCCTGCAGGGGCTCAGTAATAGGTTCTGCGCCGCGGCTAGCCTCAGGAAGAGGCACGGCCGGGCGGTCGTTTTCGTGTCAGTGTACTTCAAGTACAGCATCCCGACACGCGTCTTTACCGATAGGTTAGGCGTTTTTCTGGATAGGGTCAACCATGATGTCGTGTTAGGCTCCGATGTGAACGCGCATTCGCCGCAATGGTTCAGTCGGCCGGGCAACAACTCGGGTTCAACCCGGGGGGCCCACGTCGAATCCCTCATCGCGGAGGAACACTTGACGGTGCACAACCAGCCGGGTCACCTCAACACGTACGAGAGGCCGGGTATGGGGGCATCGAACATAGATGTGACTCTGACGAGAGGGGGATCCTTGTCGAACGCCGTTTCTGAATGGGAAGTGCTCGATGTCACCGACAGCGATCACAGGACCATCAGATTCAAAATCCGCGTCGGATCATGGTCGGAAGGACCCGTGGTAGGGAAAAGTCGTTTTAATGTTAGGAAAGCCGACTGGGATAGGTTTAGGTGGGTTCTGGCCCAGAAAGTCAATGGTGACCCAGAGACCATGGTTGGAGGTTGCGGACAGGTAGCGGAGTCTCTGACGTGCGCCCTCGGGCAAGCGACGGAGGCCTCCATGCCCCGTTCCCGTAAGTCCGTTAGGATAAAACCACCCTGGTGGGTCGCTGGTCTCGAAGAGTCAAAGAGGCGTCTCAATAACTTCAGGCGCACCAACGTCTACAAAGTCTCGGATAGGCACCAATTCAGAGTGCTCAGGAACGAACACCTGAAAAAGATTAGGAGGGCCAAGATGGAGTCGTGGAGGAAGTTCGCTACCTCCAGCAACTCAGACATCTGGGGCCCGGTCTACCGTTGGGCTAGGAATAGTTCTTCTAAGAGTAGGATTCCTAACGCTGTGCTCCGAAGTGACGGTAAGTAGAATGAATTTGGGGAGTCTGGTTCCAAATTTACAGGGAGAAAAAAAAAGTTCAAGGGGAAAAGTTCCCCTTGCAGTACATTCGATCACCGTATAGCTAAAAATTCCAAATATGTGGTTGGGGAGTCTGGTTCCAAATTTACAGGGAGATCAAAAAAGTTCAAGGCGAAAAGTTCCGCTTGCAGTATATTCGATCTCCCTGTAATTTTCTTAAGAAACGTTTAGACATAATTAATTTAAAACATTTAGTCAGTTATTAACGGACCGTTGTGCAACCAAGTTGTGTTATTTTTTTTAGTAAATCATCTTATTGAGTCGATTTTTTCAAGTAATTTTTTTAATTTTATTAAAAACCATGAATTTACAGAAGTTTTCCAATGATTTTCCTTCATTAGTTTATTTGGTACGTAATAATTCATATCCAGCATATACAGATTATACAACATTTTTGTCAAGATTAAAATCATATAATACATTTCCATCTACTTTGTGTCAAAATAAATATTCGTTATCCGAAGCTGGTTTTATGTACACTAACGTTAATGACGTAGTTCAATGTTTTTATTGTGGGCTGATCTTGCAAAAATGGACAAAAGAGGACATTCCATATTTCCATGGGTTGAACACGCAAAATGGAATCCTAAATGTATATTTGTTTTACTGTGTAAGGGAAATGAATTTATTGAAAATGTCAAAAACGAATATGTAAAATCCGCTCATGTTTGCGATTGTAATAATCAGTCTAAATCATAATTTTATCACTTACTAGTTTACTTGTATAAATAAATAAATATTGAATTAATCAACTTAAATGTGTTAATATTTGATTTTATACCTCGTGAACTTGATGTCAAGTAAGATAACGCGTGAAGCTTTAATTATATAACCAGTTTTTAAATTTAAGTTACAAGTTTGACGGAACAGGTAAGTGCAATAATTCTACGCGTTATTTGATTTGATTTCACGTTCACTTCAGTTTTTATAACAATTCAAATTAAAACAGTTTAGTATATGTATAACAATACGTGTATAAGTAATATATACTTAGTGTGAAAATATGTGTTGTAATGATTAGATCAACGTTAATAATTTACGTTTATTAAAGTGGTATCAATTATTTCTTCGCGTTTAAATAAATTATCAACAGAAATCATTCAGATCAATAAGTTCACGTCGCAATACAATATATGATGTCAATTATCGTTTACAAGTCAGTATTCAATATCCGTCATTTTAGCAAGAAAAGTGTAACGGTTGGATTGATGGTTAAGAAAACTATTTCTATTGTTATATTGCTAGAATGTAATTTTACTAAAATAATTTTAACGTTAGACGATCAACAGTGGAAAACGTTAATGTGTAATATCAATTATAGTTCAATAATTAATAATTTACATACTAATTGTAAACGTATAAAAATATCTGATAACATGTTTTATTCAGTTAATTTAAATCAGTGTAGGTACTATTAAATTGTATGTTAATGATAATTTTATTACCTTATCATATATTGACCTACATCGTTTAAAACAATTACAACAGTGTTTCGATTCGTGTATTGATGAAAAGCAGAAAAAGTTGGTTTCATTTCAGTCAACTTTCGATACAGTATATTCTTCAATTAAAGCAGACATAACTATTTTACCATTATCTTGTCAACGAGATGATTTCTGTAGTCAGTATATCCAACATTTTGATTTTAGCATTTGTTGTATACAGAACGACGATTCTTGTTTCATGTATGAAATACTTCAATTTCACAATAATACACTAGCAGATATGATATCACGTGATTTAATGATGTTACAACTATTATAGTATAAAATTAGTTTAAATTTTTTTTTTTTTTTTGCTGTTTGAACATTATATCATAAATAATTACCTTATGGAATTCAATATTATAGTAAGACAGAAACAAGATTAATTTATTATAATAATGTACTACATCTTTTATTACAACAATTACTACATCAGCTATTACATGATCATTAAAATATATTTTATATAAAGTTCAATTAATTATAATTAATGCATTGATTTATATAATATTAATAAATTACATAATTTTAATTTATTTTTTTACTGTTTTTTATTATTTTTCGTTTTGGATCGGACGAAAACCGATCCAAAATATCCCGCATGACGTCGTTTATTTTGCTGATGATGTTGGAATCTTTCGCGTCTCGAGGTGTCGTATGCAACTTTATACTTGCTTCAGCGTACGACAAACAACAAATAACGATAAATACCTAGTCTAATCCATCAACAATTTGTGATTGAATCGAATCATTTTTCAGTTTAAGACTCGTTTAAGATATACGTTTAACAATCAAGTGGCTAATACAATATAGTATGTAAGTTATAAAATTATAATTCACTAAAAATAAATATAGTTCACCCATTTTCAAATATTAGTGAAAATTATTATATTAAAAAATAGAATATTAAATAAATGAATATCAAATTAAATCATTATATTAGGTAAATAAATAAAATAGTTTTAATAATCTAAAATTTAAATAAAATTTAAAAACTCAGTTGTCAGTATGTTATGTTTAATTAAAATATATTTAGTAAAGCACAATTTATTTAAAAAAACTAAAAGTAAAAGATGATAAAATTATATATATATGTATATACACATAAAATATTATTTTATTTAAAATTAATATTTAAATTATAGTTAAAAAAAATATTACTAATATTTTAAATAAATTGTTTATATTTACAGGCAAAACCAGAAAGATAAAATAATTATAATCGATTTTGAATTCACGAATTATCAATGTACTGATTTAATACTTATTTCTGCAGCTATAACACAAACTCACATAAAATCAAAAATTAAACGTATGCGTGGTCGACCACTAATAATATCACCTGATGGAAGAATAACATTAATGAATAATTTTTCCTATATGAAAACCAGAGATTTGTTGCTAAAAATTTTTGAAAAGAAACCAGATCAACTACATGTTATATTAAATGAATTAAATTTAGCTATGGAAACAAAAAATTCTAATTTAAGTAGAAATTATTTAAAAAACTATCTTAATTTTAATAACCAAAACGCAATTATATTACTATGGAACGGTAGTTCAGATAAAAACATTTTATTAAGATTAGGTTTTAATTCAAATATAATGTTGAATATGACTGCATACGATATACTGGTAATAATAAAATATTTTATTTAAAATTAATTAATTTTCAAAGTAATGAAATTATATTAAGCTATAAATTAGGTTATATAATTAAAAATGGTAGATTTTTATCGTTGAAAGAAACACATGATTTAATTTGCGATCTTAACCATGATATTACATGTATACACGACGCAGTTAATGACGTAAAATTAACGAAATGTATTTTCAATTATCTATGTATGAAAATCAGTTATGAGAACATTTTAAATAAAATATTAAAATAATATTGTCTTATCTTTATTATCAATAGTTTGTAATAGTTTTAATTTGTTGTACTTTTAAATTGGAAATTAGCCTTTATCGAGTTATATACTTATATAATACCTAACTTAATATTTTATCATGTATATATCACTATCATAAATCATATATTCATATTATAATTTATCATTAGATTAAGACTTGTAATAACATGAAATATGATAAATATGTTAATTGATCAATGGTTAACGCTAACGACTGTAATAATAATCAATAATGATAATCGCGTACTTTTTAGTTTTTAATTTAAATATAACATTTCTACTTATTTTAATTTCAGTAAAATGCAGCGAAACGTTATAACAAAAAGAACTCGCATGAACGTAATTGGAAGCGGTCTTATTCAGTTAAATCGATTTAAAAAATGTTCAAAAACGTTTATTTTAAAAAACGATTTTAATTTCATAGACTTTAACCAATTTTTTGACTACGGTTTTGAAATGATAGTTTGTAAATTAAGAAAAATGACACAGCAATCAAGTATTAAATTTAACTTGTATCTCGACTGCGTTTACGTACATGTGTTAACGCAGGAACGTCGAGATATTTCATTTAAAACAGAGAATATGTTAGCATTTACAAATTCAAATTTAAAAAATTTATTAAAAAAAATGTTTAATAAGCTTATCAAGGAAGAATCGGACTTTGTGACTAGAGGAAGTGGTTGGAGTTTAGAATCAATTGATGCATTACAATTAAGGATTAATATTGTAAACCCGTTAACCGGTCGTGGTTAGTTTACCTGGACTGTGTAAATCTATATGGAAAATCTATGCTATCTGTTTTACATTTTAACAATTTTGAGTGGTATAACGATTTATCAATAGATATAACACAAATTAAAGATGATGCTGAATATGGTTATATTTTAGAAGTAGATGTTATTTATCCAAAAGAATTACATGAAAATCATAACGATTTCCCATTTTTACCTGAAAATAAATGTCCTCCAAATTCTAAAGTGAAAAAACTATTAACAACATTAGAATCGAAATTTAATTATATTGTACATTATAGAAATTTGAAGCAGGCCATTGCTAATGGATTAAAAGTAAAAAAAGTTCATAGGATTCTTCGTTTTTCACAATCTAAATGGATGGCACCATATATCGAATTATGTACAAATATGAGGGTTAAGTCACGAAATGAGTTTGAACGTGTATTTTGGAAGTTATTAATTAACAGTGTGTATGGAAAATGTATGGAAAAATTAGAAAAAGGATGTTAATGACACTAGTATGTAACGAGAAAAAAGCTCATCGTTTAATGTGTAAAACGACATTTAAAGATAGAACTATATATTCAAAAAATTTAATGGCAATTCATATGAACAAGGAAAAAATTAAATTTGATAAACCTATTTATGTAGGATTTGCAATATTAGATATTTCAAAATCGATAATGTATCATTTCCATTATGATGTAATGAAAAAAATGAATGGAAATAAAATCGGAATTGTGTATTCAGATACTGATTCACTAGTTTATGAAATTAGAACTTATAACTTTTTCGATGATATAAAACATAAATTATTTTCTTACTTTGATACTTCAAATTATCCGAAAAATCACTATTGTTATAGTGATCTTAGAAAAAATCAACCAGGGAAGTTTAAAGACGAGTTAAAATCTGAAATTTTAATAGAATTCATTACTTTACGTTCTAAATTATATGCCTATAAAATAAATGACAAAGAAGTAAAAAAAGGTAAGGGTGTGAAAAAGTATGTAATTAAAAAACACATGCAATTTAACGAATATTTAGATATATTAAATGCTTATACTAACAATTTAACTAGCGATGAACAAAAAATATGTAAAACTATGAACTTTATTCAGTCTAAAAACCATTTTGTATATTCAAAATCTGTAAATAAAATAGCTCTTAGTGCTAATGACGATAAAAGGATAATTATGCGTGATGGTATTAATACTATTGCATATGGTCACTATCATTTAAAAAAATAGTAAATTTATTTTAATTCTATACATGTGAATATTTAAAAAAAACCAAATTAAAATTTTAAAAATATGTAAAACGACAAACAGATTGATAACAATTGTAAAGTATTTCAACATTTAACATACAGTTATTTAATTTAATTTAAAAAAAATCAAGTCTACAATTTAAAATGTAACAATTCCGTACATTGTAATGATGAGATGTTTATAAAATCTGAACAAATAGGTATTGATTGTTACATTTCGTTAAATTACAAATTCATGTATAATTATTTTAAAGTATCGTTTGCATTTACCCACGAGTTATGACTATTGTCAAAACCTAACCATTTAACATATAATTTGTTTTTATGTTTTTTATAACACGCTCAATAAGAAAGGTATCGGGAAAAAATGTTTTTTTTTAATTCTTGTGAATAAAAATGTCCTAATATTATATTATTTAAACTATCTTTTAGTTGATACGTTAATGGATCTGTATTTAAAATTTTAGAAATAGTGAAAACTTCCGTTGTCCAATTTGGTGTATAACCTTTACTAAAATTATGTTTATACTTTGATATTCTCACTTTATCATTTATTTTAAATTTAAGTTTTTTTGATGTATTAATTTGTATTATATTTCTTTTTATTGTAATCGGCTGGGTCCGAGCTTCGTGTGGTGTACATTTTATTGTTGAATGTTTTGTATTATTATAATTATATACTAATTTTGAAATTGAATTATACCAATTCCATGTACCTGTCGATGTAAAATGTTTGTAAATTTTATTTTTTATAGTTTTTATAACACGTTCAACCATCCCAGCCTTTATGCTACTATATGTTGAATAATGTCTTATATTATATTTTTTCATAACACTTTGAAATTCACTATTGTAAAACTCTGTACCATTATCTGTTTGTACTAAGTTTGGTCGATTTTTTTTTAATATTTTTATTATTCCTTTTGTACATTCCTTTGCTGTTTTATTTTTCAGAGGTTCAATCCAAAGATATTTCGTATATGTATCAATAACAATTAAAATGAATTTAAAACCATTATTCTTTCTAGCCTGTGTCTGCATATCAATTAAATCAGATTGCCAAAGATCATCTTTAAATCGAGTTATTACACTACGTCTAGGAAATATTTTTCTCGCTGGTTGATGTAACTCGTCAGCTATACACTCTAATTTTGTCATTAAACAATAATATTTCTTTCACGTAATTCTTCTAAAATAGAAATAATTTCATTCTTAACACCAGTATTACCAACACTTTGTGATGATGTTAAAAGATTTAATCTAGTTACTAGTTCATTTGGATCGTCATAATAAACTAATTGTGTTTGAGGTATTACATCTTTATATAAACCAGAACCTACCTGCGGTGTTGAAGTAAAACTAAACATATTTTCAATTGGAGGATCAGTGGTCATAGAACTGTTTGCTGCAGGATGAAATTCAAATGGTTCATTTACCATGGTTGTATTATTATGAACATTACTACGTTTAGCGCTCGAACTAGATAAATTATCGTTTAATTGTGTCACGGTATAAATCGTGGAGCTTTAGAGTTATTAATTTTAGCTATTTCTTCGTTTAACAATTTTTCCTCGTATTTCATTCGATCATACGGAGGTTTTACAACGGTTGACCATTTATTGAACTTTGAGGTTTTAGGTTTCCCATCTGCTTTTAAATGAACTCCAGAAGTTTTTAATATTTGGTAATATGATTCTATATCTTCTATAGTTGTATTTTTTGGATCCTTCTCACATAATAAAGAGTGTTTTCCTATTTTATATGAATCACTAGCTTCATCATACTGCATACCATAAGACTTATCATAAAGTTTTAATTTAGGACGTTTATTAATTAAAAAATTTTCAAATGATGAATTTAATTCATTGTCATTATCTTCATCACTATTGCATACGGTTTCTGTATTTTTTAGTTGCGAGTTACATAAAGTATTTTTTTCAGTTCGTGCATTCAGTGGCTTTATTATTGGTTTAAATGCTTCACGGAAATAGTTGTCAGAATCTATAATACCACGTTTCATTTCCATTATTTTTCGTTTAATATTTTTTTTCGATGCTATTAAATTTGTTAACAAAACTTTTTTTTTGTCCATTGTAAAAAATAAATTCAATATAACTGTATCGTATGACTACTGATAACACTATGCAGTTAATGACAGTAGTATGGTATTTATATATATATATATATTAAAATAATATTAAGGTTTACAATAAATTGAAACATCATCAAGTGAACAATGACAATATTACTATATGTCACATTACTAATTTATTTTATTTTTATAAACGTATGAAAACCACATCTATACCTTCCTTCATTCATTTCCCGAGTTTTATCGACAACCAAAAACCCGTAATCAATATGATTCCAGCATAAATGTGAAATTTTTCGAAATTCTGAGAAATCCATATCTGCAGACGAATGATCATTGAATATATGTCGGAAATTTGTATCATCTTGTTTTAGTATCATTAAAAAATTTGCGTTATCTCTTACTAGCTGTTTCGATATTTTAGAATATGTTTGTGCTAAATAAAATACAGAGCTAGCACCTGAATGCCTACCAGTGCTAAAATAATCTCCGATTACAGATTGCGGAC
>JANEHU010001795.1:0-71754 GCA_027563435.1 Nasonovia ribisnigri
TTATGCAAAATATGAGTTAAGATATAACATGTATTAAAGAAATTAAAATAACTTTCCAATCACCCCAGACTTAAAATATAGTAAAATTTAAAAATGGTGTTAATAAAATTATAACTTGAATTTTGTATACATTATTATTGAATGACAACACCAATCACTAACAGATAAATACGGTATTTATCATAATCAAATATCATTTAAAATAAAAAACAATACATGAATAAATATTTATAAATACTTTGTACTAAGCATTTATACTAATTAAGTACTTAATAGTAATTTAAATATAATTATTAAGCACACCTACTTTTTTTAAAAATGTTATATACATATAATAATATGCTTTACACAATCAACATATTATATTGTGATTATTATTGATTGACATAGTAATGATTGATGTTGTCACCTTATTTAAATTAATTATAAAATATCATACAATTTTCAGTTTTCAATAGGTTAGGTACATTAGTAATGTGTAGTTGGTCCAACTAGATTCTTTTCCACTTCTTTGAAATTATCTTGATCATCTAAAAAATTTTTTTGTCAATATAACAATTCAATAATATAACAGTTAAAAATATTTATACATACTTTATTTATTTGTATTCTATTGAAATATTTAAATCCAATATGTGAAACATTATTTTTATTATTCACTGTTACCATTTGCAAATGTAAGTAATTGAATTTGAATATGGCAGTATGAATATGATTTTAAAGCACAAGATCTTCCAAATTGTATGATAATAGATTTTGTTATGGCATATCAAAAATGACATATTATGTGGAACCATTTTGGAATCATAATTATTATGTAGATGAATAATTTTATATTCACTTTTGTTTATAAGTTAAAAAGGGGATATTTCAATATAACTTTTATCACTTTAGAGTACAAGCTTTCAAATAAAGTTATATCTTTCAAATCAATATTATGCCACATTTTAACATCAAAGGAAAACAAACTTTATAATAACTCGCAGGAACATCTTAGTTGTTTTTTAATATTTCTTTGTAGTGATAAATAACTTGATTATATAGGTAACAGGCCAAATTTAAGTATCCAGTAGGTACCAGTGATCCATAGGTTAGGCATACAAAGGTTTGAAAAAAAATTGTACTTGTATACATGATTACTGAAATAAAAATGTCTTGATTTAGTATGTTTGATAAATTGTATAATTTCGGCAACTAAAAACTAAACTAGTAAAACTTACCAATAAATTGTACAAATGTAATTGCCAAGTATTCAATATTTCAATTCTCCAACTTGAGGAGTACTCATATGTTTGATTAAATTATTAAAAGAAAATACATGAAATACAATTTGTAGTAAATGATACTATAATATTTACAAAAACTTATATTACTACTAAACGTATATCAATAAAATTTGAACACTTAGGTAGAACTGTAGAGTTTAAAAATTTAAAATTTTTATACGAATTACGACCACGATTCAATTTGTTGTTATTATTTTATAACCTAACCGACGTCCGACAACCATTTATCTACTCAACGCACTATCATGGTATGATCCTTGGTTACCAGGTAACGGGTATACTCATATCGACATGTATCAGCTGTCTCCATGTAGTCCATGGAACTATGATATCAGCACAGAGCAAAACGCATGATAATAATATATTGATAGCAATTGATAGTAGACAATTAGTACTATAACGTTGTGCGGCGTGCACAGAGTGCACAGAAGACAACAGATATGCGTAAGACAGTAGGTATGCGATAAGTGACAGTTATGATCCAATTGGCAATTACTTATTATAATATGGCACTATGACAATCAATTATTGTAACGAGTTTGTGCTTTAGGTACAAAGTACAAAGATTATCACTATTATACCTTGGACTCGAATGTTATTACATTTAACTTCTGGTCTTTATATTTGATAGGTAATATGTATTATTATGACCAATGCGGCCATAAATACCGGCTATCATTTTCAGTGGGGTGAACTACGCAAAACCCTTAGCTAAATGAGTATTATAAAATACATTTTGGGGCAAAACTTAAGCTTACAATACAGTGTACTTGATAAATTGATTTGAAAAGTGTAAAATCTTTTACCTCGGTATAAAAATCATAGGGTATCTACTATCTACTGTCTAAGTGGTATTTACACACAAACACCACCCAAAACCATCCAACTTTGAGAGGCTATATCTCGTCAACGGATTAACGAAAAATGAAAATTTAAACGTGAAAATTCATTAAAAAAATAGCTTAATTAGTTTATGAAATTTAAAGTATAGGTTGTCATTTGAAAATCAAAAGTTGATAGTGGTTTACCTAATAAATATAGGGGTGAAAAATAAAAAAAATTATATAGTTCTAGAACAGCATGGATCTAAAATTTTGAAAAAAAAAAAATTGAAAAAAGTAAATGGTTTTGAGAAATATTGAGTGTTTTACGTTAAATGAATCACCCTGTATATATTATATTGGCCACGAAAATCGAACAAAATCGAAACGAAAATACTGTTCGGGTCGAAATTTGCAGCAGATGCTTTTTCGGTAGTTTTCATTATATTATTGTGTTTCATCTGCCGGGCGTCGTGCTCACGTCGGCTGCTGCGGGATTGTTTGTTTTGCCGCTGCTGCGGTGTTCCGATATAACCAATAACACACGTATACCTCCCCACGACGACGCATGTACGATGAGCGGCATTATTATTTTATATATACATTTAGGATGTCGATTTAATATATACTATATGGTGTATGGGAAATGTTAACTGCTAGATTACACGAAAAAACGAATTGAACTTAATATTATATACTTATATTAAATCGATCAAAAATCGCTCGCTATACATATGTGTGTTTCTTGAAATTGCCTATGTATAATTCATTCTTATAATATAAAAAAAAAAACCATGAGTAGATTTGCTCGCCACGTTTCGCTGGATAAAAATGTTTAAAGGGAGTGATATATTATATAGGTGGTGCCATAAAGTGAGTACCTATTTGAATCAACTTTATGCAAAAAAAACCCCAAGCGTTCGGTCTCTTATTCTTCCTTTACGTACATTATTTCCGTTTTATAAATTTTATTCGCTTTCTGCGCAGCTGAATATAATATTGGGTGTAACACGATTGCGCCCGGTTTACCTTTTTCCATTCAAAGAAGGCAACACGATTGCGCTCCAATATATATATATATGTCCCGTATGTTATATATATTATATTCTAGTACACTATTTAAAAATAGTTGGACTTGGTTTTCCTTGGACTTGATTTCCTAATATGTACAACCGGGTAATCGAGATAATGTTTCATTGTTAATTTATCTTATCCATAGACTATGTAGATATCAGAATGTGTCAATGATAGTGTCATGATCGGATTTTACATTTGAGCTGCAATTGACTTGTTGGTTGTTGGCTGTTTTGAACCGTGTTAAACTCACTAACTGTTTCGTAAGGTGTGCCGTCGTGAAAATAACAATAGTGTAAAAAATGGATCTATCTATATCAAAAAAGTTCGAAACTGAAAAGGTAAACCATGTATATTAGTAAATGATCATATATATAGGGAATATAAAATACTTAAAAACATAGGTAGTATTCGGTATCGGTATACTTACAAAAATTGTCAATCAAGTAGTTATAATATGTTGACAATAATGTCACCGAAGTTCTTAGCATGTTTAATGAACACAATCATGATATTATTTCGGAAAATATCGTTAGTAGACAAATAGTAAATTCCCGAATCAAAAGAAAATGTGAACACGACTTATTTACAAAGCCGCACAAAATAATACTATGATCAATTTTATACAATCCATACGCTACGAAACGGTTTTTATATTCCATTAATATACTGTTTTTTGACGCAAAAATCAACTGAATATTATGTAGATATGTGGCCCACTATTATAAAATTATGTTTAAAATTGACCCAAGCCAACAATTTAATTTTGTTGTCAGTCCTAACCCTGTAAAATTGAGAAGGAAAATTATTTTTAAATAGTGTACTAGAAAATTGTTAATATATATATATATATATATAACATATACACAATACATAATATACGGGATATTTATATATATTGGAGCGCAATCGTGTTGCCTTTTTTGAATGGGAAAAGGTAAGCCGGGCGCAATCGTGTTGCATTACCTCCCTGCAGTATGCGCGAGAGGCATATAATAGTAATAGGTATATAGGTATTGTAGGAAAATAAATATTTTAAGAAACCATCATTGGGCGGCGACGGTTGTTTCCGTTACGAAAATCGCACTCGCAGCGGTCGCGGCCGCCGTAATAATAAGTACATAATATAATAATGTGCGCAGTATAAATCGTAGTAGGGTGCAGTGTGCGCGAGCGCTCTCTCTTATCCACGCGGTATCGTGTACCGCAGGGGTGGCACGTACGCCCCGCGGAGTGGTCGGCGCGGCTGCAGAGAACGCGTTTCACGTGCGGAGTTTCGTCGACTGGGGCGTGCACCACAACATCCCTCCCCCCCCCACCGGTACATATACGAATGTGTGTATAAAACATGCGTTACCAAAAACCTTCGAATTTCTCACGCGTGGAGAGGGGTGTGACCGAAGCGCCGCCGCGCGAACTCGTTGTTTTGGTTGCGCACCGCGTGTTCGTGTTTACAATATTACTATTATTATTATTATTATTATTGTATACGCGTATTCCTATATATTCGTGTCCGTCCATTCTACTCTTCTGCGGCTCGTCGTCGCAACTACCCTCTGGTGCTGTTGCTGCGGGGAGGCCGCGTGCATCCCAACCGGCGATCTGTTGTCCCAGGTTAGGGGCGTGCGGGTGCGTGCGTGTGGATGATCGTTCGCTACCCGCTCCGCTGCGCTGTCGCCGTTGTTATTTTGTCTGCGATTGTCGTCCGCAACACCACCGCCGCCGCGTTGCTCCGACTATTTTACGTTTTACCGTACGCCAAACAGCGTTCTTTCGGCATTGAAAAAAAAATAAATGTAAAATCCGCGTCGCGTTTAACATCTTTACTTCGTCGTGGTATCTGTATAAGGCATATAATGCGTTCGGTGCGATATTTCGGAGATATGTTGTGTCCTGGCTGCCGCAGAACTATACGTTCATCGATGTATTGAAACTGTCCGTATATTGTGGTAAGACGATTATTTTATATTAATTATAATATCATAAACTATTATATATTATATTATATTTGTTTGTTATGAAAACAAAACACGATTTATATTCTGACAAAGCTGGAAAGTGTCGTCGGAAATACGAGATTTAATTAGATATTAAACGTAATAATATTAAACCTTACCTATATAAGAATGCGTGTTAGTATAATTTTATTATGTGTGTACAATAATTATAGAATAATATTCATCACGGACGTAGGAAAATGCATTCGCGTAGATGCATATTTTATCAAGCGCGCAATAGTGGTCGTCATCGTTACACACCCGCGGGACTGGTTTACTGGAAGGGAGGGTGCGATATTATTATTATTATTATTATTATTGCCGAGCAACAACTAGGCAACCCTTTTCTTACTCTTCGGGTATTGCGTATACGCAACACGTACGATTTCGTAATATGTATTAAATTATTGCATTCAAACGGGCGTCGGTAGCCCTTCGCGTGATATGCAAATCGGAAAAGGGGAAACGGTGAACAAACGACGTCAACAACTTTTGGTCCATTCGTGCTATGCTCGCGTATAAAATATAATAATTGAGAATAATTTAACGTGAAAATACTAAACGAAATATAAGCTCCGAATAGGTATATTGTATATTGTTGTCACGGAAAATTTTAAAGCACTATCATTATTCGCCTCTTCCGTGCGCTTGGTTAAGGTAGGTATATATGAATAATATAATAATTCTTTCAAAACTCGTGGCTGAGCAGAATTTTACATTCGATCTTAAGAAATTTCGTCCAACGAGTAGGTCGCTCTATCAATATATCTATGTATAATGTTATAATTTATGCGTGTTGAAAAGCGAGTATAAGACACGTTTTTATGGAGCGTAGGCCTTCGCCATCATACGCTTCACATATAATATTATTATATACACACGCGGCAAAGCTCTTCTCGCAGTGCATTAAACGAAATCGTTTTGACACGAACAAACATAATATAATAAATGTGTTGGAAAATGCCGGTCGGATTTTGAGGAAAAAAAAACAGTCGCGATACAAGTCTATGCAGTACGCGTTGCTCGGATGACTGATTAAATTATGCACGGTGGACGGTTTTTGAAATAAAATACCATTTTTTTCTTCTTTCTATTAATTTCACTTCCTCGGCATTCGGGCGCGCCGTGCTGTACAAAAACGCAGCCGACAAATAAAATAATAATAATAATGATATAATATACTTTATTACATTTTTTAGTTGGGAGAAAAAAAATTAGTAATAATAATAATCGGTCTTGTTATAATAACGTCAGCCAGCAGTAATTTCTGCGTATAATATACAGCGGCGCATTGCATCGCACATACCCGCGACACAACGAGATCGTATATTATAAGTTATAATACATATATAACAAATTATAATTTATAACAATATATAATATATGAGTACTTCAAAATAAAAGCCCCCGCCGCCGCCGTCTCTATCAACGTTCAAACGAATCGACTCTGCGGTGCAGCACATATTATAATAATGATAATATTATACGTGACGCGCGTGTACACAATATATTATATTATATTTTATTATTATAATTATTATTATTATGCTGTAATATAATATTTGAGCGAGTGATAAAAGCGCGTTTATACATAAACCTATTCTGCAAATACGCACATATTATATAGATAACGTTTTCATACATATATTGTAAAATAATTATATTATACTTTATATGCACCCCGATGCATCCTGCACTGCGCAGTTTTCCCGGCACGTCCTTTTCTGGAAATCTCGGTGACTCACCCCGTATAACTACAATATTAACACGCATATAACAATAATAATAATAATAATAATAATATTATAGGCTCGTCATTTTATTGAAACTGCACTATATATATATAGGTACTATACCTACTATACCATACGATATAGTCGGGGTAACCGTTGAATATTGTTATTGCGCAGCGCGCTAGGGGAAACGGACGCCACCGAATCTCGGCGGCAGCGCAGCTGCTCTTGTTTACTACCACGACCGCGCCCGGGCGTTATAACGTATATTATGGCGTGTATTTGTGTGTGTGCGAGTGCGTACCCTGAGCAAGTCTTAAAAAACCAACCTATACTCGAAGGGGGATTCATTTTTTTTCGATAAAAAACCATTTCCATTGTGCAATGTTCTCGTTTCGTGAACCGAAAATGAGAACGTGGGTCGGCGGTGGTCGGTCTCCCGTCCGTGCAGCGGCGCGCACTCTTCGCACTGCACACTTCACAGTCTATATAATATGTACCTACCTAGCAGTGTACGCGTATAATATATAATATATTTTATTATAATATATTGTGTTTATAGGTATGCCTTGCAGCGGGCTAATGTCTCTTTTGTGGTGCAGTCTTTCATTCAATTCTTCTCCCGGCCTCCCCCTGCCGTGTCGGATGACAAGAACCTTCTGCCGAGACCCGGACTCCTCCTTCACCTCCTTCTCTTCTTCTGGAGGTTTGTTCCGTACGGGGGGTATATATATTATTGTACATATTATACCTATACACTTATGTGCATACAGCATATGCACGTCACTATCAATATAATATATTGCGCTCTACATATATAAAAACTATCCCTTATATACCCTTGGCATTTAATTTATATATTATATTGTCCGTGTGTACGTGTCGTATAGTGTCGTGTTTAGTACTACACACCGTATAATAACATTACACGCATTCTCGTTCCTCTGTCCCGCGATATTTCGTCGATCCAACTGCAGTATTATTATATTATATAATACAAAATATTAGGTTTGCAGTTTTCTCCTCGCGTATTATTATTATACGAACATTTCAATATCTTTATACCTATATTCGTCTATACAGAGTTTTTATTTTCTATTCGGTTTAAAAATATTATTCGATTTTGTCTGGGTTCGAAAAACATACTATTTTGACTTTAATCACGTAATCGTGTTTTGTATACATATTATATTATTAATTATAATAATAGTAACGCTTTGTTCCTCGCGTAACTTGACACTGCGGCGGCATGAGCGTATACTATTTTTGGGTATAATATTATATTATGTTTAACGATACAATATAATATCGACAGAAACAGATCGGAAACCGTCCCAACAAAGAATATATGAGCTCGGCTATTTTATATATATTATTTTGTAATATACTAAAATAACGAGGACGAGTAACTTAGAACCTGTTATGCGGTCGGTAAGGATATATCGTATGTACACACAATATACACACATCGTAGAGCGCGATAAAATTACGGTCCTGGGTCAACCGGTGCCAAACGAACAGCATCGCACTAGACCGATCTTAATTAAATTACTGCAGGCCGGCGCAGCAGGAAATGAATAAAAGCTAAAGACGATCGCGTTTATAGAAGTATGTACAACAATATTGTCACGCCTAAACGATAGGTATAAACCAGTTTGCCGCACTCAGACCGGCCGCGAATAACGCGAGCGTTCGCGCATGTGCGCCGCCGAGTTGTAACGAAAAACGACTTTTATTACACTCTGTTTTAGCCGCAACTATAACACACGTGTACACGTTATTATATTATGTTATATATACAGGGTGATTCATCAAGCATGCTCACCCTCAGTTTTCTTTTAATAATAAAATTATTCAAATTCTGATTTTTGGAATTTTTATATATTGACAAAGATCAACATTTAAAATTGTCAACACTTTTCGTATTACTAAATGAGAATTCTTTAAAAAAAAACTTTTTCCACCGTAAATGATTTAGCAGATAATTTTTCAAAATATTTTGATGCATCAAAATTCGGATACTAGAGAGTAGAGATATATTATGATGGTGGGTTTGAGAACTATGGGGATTTATGAATGTTAATATAATGAATTATTATCCATCAAAATGTATGATTTGTAAAAATTATCGGAATATAAATACTTGATCCAATATTTACATTTATTTTATATTTTTGTAAACCATTTTTATGGACTATTATCTCCAGTATAATTTTTTTAATAACCACGAATGTGTGAGACTATAATTGTTCGAATTTTGTACTAGGTTATATCAACATTTAAGAAAAAAGTTATCCACTAAATAGTTTACAGTAAAAATAGGAGTTCTCATTTGAAAAATAGAAGTTTGTATTTAGTACAAAAGGTCTTAACAATTTGAATATATAGTCATTAGTCATTACTCATTAATTATATTAAAAAATTCCAAAAATATAAATTTATATGAAAGGAAAAAGATGGGCTGAACATGCTTAGTGAATCACTCTGTATATATGTTTATTATATGTATATTATTATATATCGTTACAGTTATATTATAAATTGCGCTTCGAATGTTGAGTGTGTAATAATTTAAGTAGGTTGTTATATATATAGGTATCTGCCCTGCCGACTGTTTTGAGTTTTCGCGTGACTCGAAAGACATTATCTTCAAAATCGTATATCTGGAATTTGTAATTTAACAATTTTTATGCATAGACTCGCAGTTAAAATTACTCACTTAAAATATATACACATTTTTTTTTAATATTTTGTTCAATAGTACATATTATTATATACGTACCGCGTTTGATTCTCAGAGCAAGATTGTCGTCGTTAGCTTAAAAACAACGACACGCATGAGGTCATTCAAAAGCGATTTCTTTTGTGCGGTACACGATGAACAAAATAAAAATTAACGTTTATGATAATAATTACAAAATAATCAACGCGTTTTTTTTTTAATCAGATATTGGATATAATGCTGGGATTTTTTTCAATAAATTTCTGTACGACAGGACAGGTAATTTTATTTTTTTAATGGATACTATATTTTAAACGGTTAGTAAATAACACATATAGGGGTACACTAGGTTTTAAATTCAAAGCATACTACTCGCAACTACTAATTAGCATAATTTTATAAGAGTTTCATGTAATAAAATAAAAACAAATTGTATAATATACCAGATCGTCGCCAACTGACTAATCTATATACATACTGTCCTTGTTCGGATACCGTCTTCGTCAGGGGCGCCGGCATTCATAAGTTTTTCACATTCGTTCGCTGTCTATTTCGAGACCTACAATAGCTGGCGGGGAAACTTTTGTTCCTCGGATTGTACATTTTTATTCCGTTCTCGTTTTTGTCCACAGCGGCATTATTCTCGAACAACTTATATCTAATGGTGGCGATTTGCCCGCGGAAATCGAAACATTTTTCTACTTCGATGACGCGTGGGCCGAGATTTGTTATCGTTACTGCGGAGAGGGTGGGCAGTCGCTGCGATTATCGTTAACATGACTCGACAAACTCGACTCAGATTTTCCGATTTTCGCAACCACATCGTAAAATGCTTTCCCGTGACTCCGTGAGGGATGGTAGAGTCACAGGGTACATGGGATAGAAGAAACACGCTTGAAAAATATCTTTAACACGCGCAAAAGCGTTTTAAACGGACGAGAGACAAAAAAAAAAATACGTCAATATAAGCTTCAGTAGTCAGTCGTCCTTATAAACAGTTTAATACCAAACGGAATAAACGGCGCGGTGACGAGTTTTATACCTATACCTACACGATGACGACGATCGTTATCACGCGTATATTATTATAATAACAACACGTGGATTTAGATCGCGTGCGGCATATTAGTGGTCATAATAATATATAATATAGAAGGTAATGGTACACGATATTCGTACGAGTACACACGCACCCCGTCAGTCGCCCACACGATACGTAATAATATAATTTCCAAAAACGACGGCCGGCAGATGTGTTTTTTGGTGGTTGGTGGCTGGCGCGAGCGTGCGCGCGTGACACGGGCGGCCGCCCCGGCGATCAGATGTTCTTTTTCCACCTGGCCGACGCTGCGCTTGCATTTCCGCCGTCCGTTTGAAGGAATCGTAATCGTCTACACACACAATAACAATAAATAATATATAATTCAATGGTTCCTATGTGTATTTGGCATTTGCAGTATATTATATATTATGTATAGTGTTTGATATATTATTATATGAACGCATAATGCCCCTGCGATGCCTGTTGCAGTAGCGACCCGAAACCGTATTTCATCGTCGTTATTTTTATTATCATCATTTCGGTTATTTGGAAAAAAACCGTTCGCATACGTTTTCTTCGCGATCGCGATGTAACGATGCGACTTCTGACCACCGTCACTCCAGTTCTATGTCGTTCGAATCCGGCAAACTGGGGTGTGGGGAGGGGGTGCAAAGACGTCTTTTTTTAGTCGTATTCCGATTGCCGGTCGCTTATATAATACCTATTAAAGTTGATTAGTTTAAAAGTAAACATATTTTTCTCAAAATTTATTTTACATTATTTGAAGAAATTATGCATTTTTAGTATCATATCCCAAAGCAGAATATTTTTCCGAAAATCCAAATAAACTATACAAATTTAATTTCGGACGATTAGATAATAAGTTATAAGTTATAACTCAATAAGTACAAATTTAAATGCTTGATAATAATATTATATAATGTGTGCCATTCCACTCTCCTAAATAAAATCGATAAAATCAACGTTTATCTTTAAAAGAATCACTTTATTTAATGATGTACATACATACTAAGTTTTGTTATCGAACTGCTATGAACATGTTTAAAAAAATAAGAAAAGTATTTAACTTAAACTTAAAAATATTGTTTTGAGGCTTGAAAAACATTTGAAGGGGGCTAAGCTCTACGATAGTACGATTTCCGTCTATTGCATTGTGTTTAGGTTATCATATATAAGTTCGGACGCTGCAAATCAGACTTGGACGGAAATGTCACGAGATAAAGTTCATTGTGGGGTGGACGCGGGGGAAACTTCCGACTCGTCGTCGATTAGCGACGTTCGGGTCTGCGGACTGGGTGGAGTGTAAAATAATTCATAGTAAATAAAAAACTCAACGTCGACGACTGATAGGTAGGCAACAGCAGCAACATAATATAGGTATAATAACAACGTTAAGTGTGTGCGTGCGCCGGTAGCGGTCCGTATGTACTGCAGCCAGGAGCAGCCTGTTGACGACGATATAATATAGGAGCGGTTTTTACCGTTCGGAACGAGATTCTTCGGATGATTGGCAAAGTTCAACACACAGCCTCACAACGTTTATATTAGACGCACGCAAATGTAACATATAATATAATATATTATCATGTGAAAAACAAACCACGGCGACGCGCGTTTACGTATTTACAATAATATATTTATATTATATAATAGTTAAAAAGTTAGCGCGTGAAAATGACGTGCTTATCGAATACACTGCACAATCGTTGTTATAAGTGTTATCATTTTTATTATTGCCTAAAATATACATAATATAGCGGTGCGGCTTTTAGACTTAATATATTATAATTATATATATATTATATATTGCTGTGTGCGCAGGATTTTATGAAACGATAAACCCCGCGGGCTCCTCAATGTTACGTATATCGTTTCCAAAATAAAATAGTTTTTACGGCGGCCGCGATGATGATCATATTGCAGCGTTATAGTGTGTTTAGCGAGAATACAATATAATATTAAAATATTATTAATTTCTCCTCGTACGGTTTTTGTCCTGTACTCGCGAATGTACCTCCGCGAGCGTTACAAAATATTAATATCCGTTTCGACTGCACCTTCTACACAGCCAAATATCATTATTCATATTGCGTTTCGGCCGGCAATGTTCGTATTTTTGATATTTATATATCGACCCGACGTCATGACACGGAATTTCGGAACCAATTTTCGGTATACACTATACAGAAATCAAAACCAATCGTTTTAGAAAAGGCTCAAACCAAAATATTTGCGACTATTTCATGATCGTACGATATTATACTTAAAATATTATGATACCGTATACCGTCCGTATAGTTCAATAAACGCGTACCCGTATACGTTTTCTCGCGGTCAAAATAATAATCTTGCAGTGTTCGTTTGAATAGAAGATAGTATACTCGCGGGGTAGGACAAGAAGTCTATTATTGAGGGAGACCGTGTGGTACCTATATAATACATTAATACCTACTCGAAATTTACTTGAAATAAAAAAACTGGTTTCCATTGGTTTTCGGTATTAATTTCGTTTGAAAAAAGAGTAGTTTCACTCAGCCGTGTCGTATCTGCAGCGTGTAACCACAACTGTTTGACGAAAACCCATCACCACTCGCTGATGTAAAATAATACGGGCGCACGCGTTTATAGTGTTTATACTTTATACTAAATAATATTAGCTGGTATAATATAGGTATAAAGTATATTTAAAGATAAATACTCGTTTTTTTGATGAGTATTTACTATTTAGAAACAATAATACAGTCAAATACTTAAAATAAATATAAATTATATCATATAATTGTATTAATTCGTTAGGAGTTCGATTTTTATACTTTGAAAAACTACTGCTTTAGAATATAAGAACTAAAATTTTTGATTTGTAAACACTTCGAATTATGTTTTAAAACGATAATACTTTTCGAGAAAATGAGTGCGTTTGCGTTTAAATTGATAGTAAGTCCGAACGAATCGAACGTGTGCGTATTACACTTATATTATATACACTGCAGTTGTGCTCTCCACTTCGCCATTGACAGTTCACTGTTCAGAGTACATTTTTAATGTGTAACACGCGTTTTATAAATTGGAACGTCGTCGTCTTGTCATTATATCGTTCTCGCTATCAATAACATGATTGTAACTCGTAAGGTACGTACAACGATGTAATTCAATAGCTATAAAGAAAAATTGATATTTATTATTATTATTTGTAACCTAAACGGTATTGGTACGTCCTTAGGGGTGGGTGGGGTCTTGTACTTTTTGCTTAGATTTGGAACTTTGCTTTCAAAAAAAAAAATAGAAAAATTAAAATTTGTTTATTTAATAGCATTTAAAAAAATGTTCATGTATTTCTTAAGAAATAAAGGATATATAGTTAGATACTTAATAGTTAATATTATGTTATAGGTAGGGCAAAACCGAGAGATGCAGTTATACATTTGGAGGGACCATCTTGAGCTATTTTTGTTCTATGCACTGCTCATATTTCATAGCCTTAATTTCAGTGTTTTGAGTTAATGAAAAAATTTTTATACCAATAATCAATCGTCAACCACAGCCAGAGTTGCGCTCGAAAAAATAGGCACTTCTAGTTTTAAAAATTATATTATTAAAAACAGTTTTTCATACGAAAACGATTAGGTATACTCACGTGATATAAAAATACCAACAATATATTTCTAAATTAAAAATGATGAAGCAAAAGGTAATTCAGAAGATAAGATAGTTAATATTAAAGTAATTAAAATGTCTATAGCTAAAAAGATTTAACATTTTCAGTAGGTAATAAAAATTATCACTTTAGTTGTATTATATCGTTAAGGGCATTACATGTCGCGATTGTCTGTCTTTGTCTAACACACTTGGAACATAGGAATAACGACCTAACTGCCTGACAAAAATTAAGGTACTTCTAGTTGTTCGATTTAAAATATGTAAAGATGTTTGAATTGGTATACAAGTTTACTTTATATCGGTTGAAGCATATTTTTAATATATTTAATAATAAAAATTAACATATTTATAAAACGTAAAATATTTATTCTCATAAAAATATTGCTATAATCGAAAAAGTTCTTCGACCGATGCAAAGTAAATTTGTACACCAATTCAAATATCTTTACATATTTTAAATCGAATAACTAGAACCTTAATTTTTGTCAGGTGTTTAGGTCGTTATTCCTATGTTCCACGTATGTTAGACAAAGACAGACAATCGCAGCATTGTCAATGCCCTTAATAAATAATAATGTTGTAAAATTTAATACCTATAGAGAATATCTATAGGATGCATAAGCCGCCCTTAAATGAGGCACCCCTTCTTGATTTGGTTCTTGGAGATATTCATGTTTATCGTTCATGTATGATGTATACAGTATACATGACATTGCTATAACATTTTCGGTGCATTTCAAAATCTATATATAGCCTATAGACTATGATACCTATAACCTATATATTATATAGGTATACTATTTTTCTGCTTCTATACTGAAACATGACCAATTTGTTTGAAGTTTAATTTCGAATAAATCGGTAGAACTACTACCACTAAAAAGTGAAGTTTTCAAAGGCATGTCCCGTGAAGAGAAATTCATGTCAGGCTTTACATCTATTATTGATTTCGCCCTGGGCCTCGCAAATTCTAAGGACGACCATGTCACATGCATTACGTTATAATACAATAATATATTATACGTCCAAGGACGACGTGCGCGTGATGTACTTGCGATATATAGCCGCGGTGTACTATTTATATGTACGCGTAGTACATAGGTAGTGTGCATACTTATGACTATTGTGTGATAATTTAACGCGCGAATCACTAAGTAGTAAGTACGGTGCAAAAACTCATCACCCGCAGATATTGAGTGTTCGGTCTAAAACGATATCATATAGGTAAACTGGTGTTATATTAAAATTCTGTCATAGAGGTACGCACATGTCGCACATCGACTCCTCGTGATCACGATCGTCATAATATAGGACATGGATGTACAACAGACGCCGTTCGTACAATCATTTATATTATTATTCTGTGCGCACCAAAACGAGAGCACGCATCGGATTCATTGTTCGACGTAGTATTTTTAAATTTAACATTTGGTCGCGTGGTGGTCAAAAGGAAGACGGCAGATGTTTCGTCCATCGCCCAGTGGTGGTGGCGTGTGTGTAGGTACGCACATACACCGCGTTTAATATAATAATCGCAATAATATTATTATAATATTGTATTATATATTTTTATTTTAGAAGTATGCCAAAATCATCATCGTCGTGCGTACATATACATACCGAGTGTGCGGCTGATAAACAGTGGTCTCGCGTGTTATTATTAGCTGGAAATAAAATATATTATATTATTTTTAGGTTTCTATGATGTCCATAGTATAGGTGTGTATAGTATAGTTTAGAATGTTCGGTGTGCACCGATATTATAAATTATTGTATATCATGGTATGACTAAAACTCATTCTCACAGGACATTTTTGTTCGTCTTGTTCTTCAAACATTCGTCTGCTGCAGTTCAGGAGGTATCTATATTAATAATACGAAGACCGTGGACACGCGGTCGGCCCGATATAATTACACTGAAACCGTCGGACACGATGACCACTGTGATAAACGACTTAAGTATAAACCGCAATCGGTGTACCATCATCGATTAAAAGTGTCTGCCGAGCGGCGGTCTGGTTTCCGGTAATAGAAAAAACAAGCTTTTAACATACACGAGTTGTTGTCTCTGCTGCAGATCCTGTTACCACATAGCGGAGTATGGTATTAATTATTATATCATTCGTAACCTCTTTGTATTAAATATTTCATGTTCTGGTAATTTGTTTCCGATCGCAATTCGCAATGTACCGGTAAATAATAATAATAATATTAACAACAACAACAATAATATAAAATTATTACATTATTAGGTATCTACACCAGTGGCGTAGTTGTCGCATAGGCAACTACCACTCTATATCTAATTAATAGTCTAATTTATATTAGGTAGGGTGAAAAATATATATTGCCTTAGGGCGCTCACGAGGGTAGCTACGCCACTATCTACACTGACTACACTACCACTCTATCGGTAATCGAATGCGTATTTATTGTTGTCCAATTATTTATCAAATGTTTTATATTTTTTTCCGACATATTATAGGCACACCGTATACTCGACGATTTTCGTCGGCGAGAAGGATGGAATTATTGCTTGCTGTGAAGCGTTTCGCCAGTTGGTCGACGACTTGTGCAACTATTGTATAATTTTTATCAGACTAATATTGCACATGTCCCGGCCAATTGGAGGACTTCGCTAAAAGTCGACGGTTGCTGCCGCAGGGTTCTTCCAAAACCGTCGAATCCAGCCAACATGATGAAAACGAGACAAAAAACAAAGAATGTAGCAAATTAGGTTGTGTTGTTTGCAATATGTATAATACATTACCGTGTGCGGTCCGTACACGATCTCATATTGCACTTGACCCAGCCTGCAATGCACATTTAGTATCGACGACTGCTCGCAGAAACGACGGTTTAATTTTTACGTTTACGACGTGATACACAAATTATAAAAAATTTCACATCGTCAAAATAATACTACTTACTCCTGTTACACGACAGAATTTAGTAGATACGAAAGTAATAATTTTGTACAAATAATTTACTATATTATATTACTTTACATTTGAGGTCGACACACTATCATGTGGTTTAATGTTATGTATTATAATTAATTTAGTGAATTTATTGTGTTTACGTGTTTATAAAGCATAATACACACAAACATATTACATATATGTGTTGGAATCGTTTCCGATCCGATCCGACTCGTCGGATGAAAAACAAATCAATTTGTTTTAAAACCGACGTATCCGACTAGTCGGTACGTCGGAAACGGTCGGAACGGATAAATATAGCCACTACCGAAATTATACATAGTTTGATTTTCTTCCGACTAGTCGGATTATCGGATCGGATCGGAAACGATTCCAATGTAGCCGTAGCCTAAACATAGGTTTGCGGTAGGTAAATTATATTTTTGGGAAGATAAATACATTTTTATATGTATTATCATTGAAAAGAATATTAAAAACGGTATCAGTTTTAGATTCTGAGCGGAGCGATGAATGTATTGATTTTACAATGATATGTGTTTTTTTATTTTTTATTTTTGTGTCTGTCATCACCTTTTAGGACAGTAAAAATGCTTCGATTTTCTTCTACAGTACCTTTACTGATAGGAAAGTGAATCTATTTAGTACTTTGGTTTGTCAAAAGTTAAAATTTCCCAGTAGTTTTCAAAAGCACCGTGAAAAACAAATGAAAAATTAAGGAAAAAACGGGAATTTTTACGGAAAACCAATTTTCGACAAATTGAATTTTGGTTTTTGGTATAACTCTATAAGAAATGACCGTAGATACATGCAATTTTGACTGAATGTTTATATTAGCATTTTTTATACACCATAACATTTTTAAAATATTTTGATTTATCTTGAGCTGTTTACGGACAATTTCTTTTTCCAATTTTTTTTAGGTATTTTTCTATAATTTCTATAAAACTTTAATTATTGGGTAAAAAAACTTGAAAATGTAATAAAAGACTCCTAATATATTGTTACAATAATATATTAAAAATATAAAAAATCCGTAGTCAATATTTTTTTTTATAAACATTTAAAGTTCAAATATTAACAAAATACGTAAAAATCACGAAAATGTGCAGATTATTTTGAGTTAGAAATTCATAAAAAATTTTCTTTTTAAATCTAAGATTTGAAAATGTAACACATGATTTCTCATAAGTTTGCCTAAGCTTTACAAAAAAAAAAAAAAAAATATCTAATACCAAGTCAAATTTCTTATTTTGTTATAACTCAAAAATGAATATTTGTAGATACATAAAAATTTCACCGAATGTTTAAATTATCAATTTCTATACACCATACAATTTTGAAAATATTTTGACTCTTTTTGAGCTTTTTACGGACTATTTCAAATTTCAATTTTTTAGTTTTTTTTTTATATAAATACAAATTACTTTTTATTTTTTGGGCCAAAATTCATAAAAATTGAATACAAGGCTCCTGATATATTGTTACAATAGCAATTGAAAAATATTAAAAATACATATGCACCCATTTTTTTTATAAGCATTTTAAGTTTGAATTTTGACAAGGTTATTTAATAATGTTAATAATTAAATAATATGAATAACATTAATTCAACTTACCAGCTAGTAGCTACTGTATAATAACAATATCAATATAATATAAAATATCCTAGACCGACATACCGTCTCCGCTCAGAATCGTTTTTTGTATACAATGATATTATATCATTGAATTCAAATTTAATACCATCCATTATACAGCGACCTACTGTACAGCGGAGCGACATCCACTTGACCCCCTTATTTAATAATACAATTACTACCATTACTTAGTATTTACATTATACTTAAGACATTTTACCAATTAATGTTAAGTTTCTCATTGTGTTGTTTTATGTAATTTTAAAATACTTACTATATTTTAAATTTTGTGGGCAAATAAAATAATCATTCCCGACTATATGAATTGTACAACCTTTAGAATATTTTAAATACTTTGAAATGCTATTTAATACTATTTCTCATTAAAACTATTATTATTATAATAATAGTTAAAAAAGTTCTAGTTGTAAATACATTATTATTTTGAGTGTGAATCTGTATATTACATACAAAAGACATGTCATTGTGAAATTCAAGTGGCTTCTAATTAATGTGATTGTTGGTTAATTGTATCAATCGTTTAATCAAATCAACAGCATAATTTGAATCGGAACAAACTTGTATACAAACTATGAATAAAAATAATAAGGAAATATAAATATAAATAAATGTTCAATAAACACTAGCAATAACTGAGTATTCTGAAAATACATCAAATGCATGTATATTTGTTTATCTCATAATAATATAAAAAAAAAAAATGAAAAATACACAACTTTAAATATTTTATTAGTATATATCTAATATTAAAACTGACTTACATTTTAGTTGTATTGAATCATACAATCATAAATAAAGTTACACAAAGTTGTTGTGGAAACTGCGCAAAACTTCATCAGTAATGTAGCAAAACAGCACGTAAAATAAAATTGTAACACATAAAAATATGAAAATAATAAATAAGACGGTTTTTTTGTTTTGTTTTTGTCAAATTTTACATTACAACAAATTAATTATGTAATTTTTGTTTTTTATTCTAACAGTACAAGTCAATATATTTATATGCACCTATTTTCTAGAATACATTTAATAATACATTAATACATTCTAATTAAATCAACTATTACAGTAAGACCATATAAATAACTAAATATTTACATGTGAATACAAAAGTACTTACAGAATCGATTTTAAATAATCGGCGTATAATCCAGAATTCAAACAGGCCACTTATTATAATATACCTGTTGGAAAAAATATATTTAAGTTGTAAATGTTTAAATTATTACCAATCAACAGAATTAAGAGTTATTAGTTTGTATAAGCCACATGAAATATCAAATATTTTTTAATAAATTATCTTTCCATTCATACATAAAATAATCTAATAAATATCAGTTAGTAACAATAACTTTTTATTCCAAAATGCAATATTACCGATAGAACCAGCAAGATTGTATTTTAAATGTTATTATTTCTAATCATGCAAAGGTGAGATTAAATAAAACTGTGTTATTTGCAATTAAATCAGAATTTTATATATAACCAATGAATACTGACATAAAAAGAACTGAAATATATTCCCATGGTTTAAAGCTAAAATTACTTTGAATGTCTTCTATTTTGTTGTTGTCTAAAGCCCAATATTAAAAAACAAAACTAATAGAAGTAATATTTGAAGTAGAAAATATACATAATAATAAATGTAACATAATAAAATTTTGTATACTCGGTCTTATACAAGAGTGATCTTAGGCAGCAACCATTTATTGTCCAGTTCAGTTTAACACTTTGTTCGAAAAATCAATTTCCATCGTCTGCATTCGTTTCCAACAATAGGATGTAGAAATTTACCTTGTTATTATAAACAAATTCCAAGCTAGGCGGTTGTTTGAATTAAATAAATACATTCACTAGTCTACTATAGCATCCATTGGCCACTACTGTGTGCAGAAACTAACTGCCCGAAACCACTCTTATTTTAAGAGACATTAAACCAAATTTATTTATTGCCAAATTCAAAAGAATACTGTTATAGAATATTATTATATGTAAAATGATACCAAGATCATCAGTTTGTATTAGACGTATGTTTTAAGGGTATAATATTGCAGTCATACAAGTTTTTATCCTAGTAAATGAATGTTTTTGTTTAATAAATTAACATAAAAATAAAGATAATGGGTTTATGAGCCAAGAATAAAATTTGGTCTAATTAAAAACATTTAAAACAGCAATTTTACACAATTATTATTATAACTATTTAATAAAAACGACAAGAGATAAAAAAAAAAAAAATAATAATAATAGGAAATAAATATAAATATATATATTAAATGACAAAATAGGTGTTTTTATATGTAGTTATATAAATAATAAGTAAATGATTCTAATGGGTTTAGATTAATATTGATATTACGGTAACGGTCCAATATGGGACCTACAAATGTTATCGACCTACCAATAAGATTGTGTTGATCTACTGGTTTGGTCGTTATGGGCATTTTATTCTATTTTGAATTATGTCCTCAGTCAGTACTTATTTAATTCCAACAACAAAAATGAAATAGTACATACAAATAAAAATTATGGGAATCGTGTAGTAAGACCATGGGTATTTGGAATTTGTTGAAAAAGGCCAGACTTATTATTAGAATGGCAATTTTTTATTGTAGAAAAACGAGACCGAAAACTCATTATTAAAAATGAAATAAAAACTGGAACGACTATTTATAGTGACCAATGGAGAGCGTAATCAACATTAAATCATGATGGATATATTCATCAAACAGTTAACCATTCAGAATTTTTTATTTACACGGAAACAGAAGCACTCACAAATTGAAGGCTTATGGAAAATTATAAAATCCAAATACAATATTAAAAAAAATGGGACGTTTCCTTTACTAGATAAACAGTAGTAACAGTGTGTAGGTCACATATTGGACCGTAAATCAATGTGTAGGTCGCATATTGGATCGTTACCGATATTACTAACAATATTTTTTTGAAGATCAAATACCAAGATTTTAAGATAAAAATTATTCAATAATTTATACAATGAGTTTAATATTAAAAGGTTGGTAACAACTAAAAGATGTATTTGTATTTCAAGAGTAATGAAACAACTAAATATAACTCACATTATAAGGTTTTGTAATTCTGGAAATGCATATTTTATGTGGCCATTGGAGGTGCGGGTGATGCAGGAGCTACATGTTCTGGGTTTGGGACCGGGGGAGGAACACCTGCAGCTTGTAGTCTATGGTGAGCTTGTTGACGAGCTCTGAATTCAGCGGCTTTTAGCTGTTCTAAGTGAAATTGTTGTCGCTCTTGTATCAACTGCTGCCTTTGATATTCCAATCCTTCACGTTCCCTTTCCATTGTTGTTTCTAATTCCTCAAAGTGTCTGAGCTTTATCTCTAGTTTTTTCATTTGAGTCTCTACTAATAATGCAACAAGAGATTTTATTTTTCGTTCTTCTACTGCAGCTAAATGTTTTGCTTTGACTGCAGCTGCGGCTAACGCTGCTGCAGCAGCAGCTTGTACTTCAGAGTCCTAATAATTTGTAAAACAAATACAATATTAAAATAATATTTCAAATAAAATAAATTTAACAATATAACTAACCTTAACTATTCGTTCAGGTTCTTCGTCTGCAGTACGGTTAACAGTAGTAGACTGTGTACTGGCTGTTGTTTCTTCACAAGGTTTCTTGTCAACATCCATAGGTTGCTCTTTATCTTTATCTGAGACTCCTTCTTTATCAGCTCGAATGGATTTGTCATTGTCTGTTGTCAATGACGAATCTTTGACATCTTCTGGTTCTTTCTTTTCTTTTTCATTTTCTTCTTCTTTTTCTGGGAAAGTGCCCGCAATACCACTCTAAACAACATCAGAAACATAATATACATTGTTTATTGAAATTATATTTTATCATTACCTGTAAAAGTCCAACAGCTGGATCATATTTTCCATCTGTAGTGGCTGCTTCAATGTTTTTTACGTGAGCATCCATCAAAGCTGAAGGAACTTCATCCTGGAACAAATTTGTTTTAAAAATTACCATTCAATAAAGCAGTAAAATTATATTAACTCACTCGAATTGCAGCAAATTCTTCCATAGCAGCTTTAGCTGCTGCTGCAGCAACTCTAGGATCCACTACAGATGCCAAAAATGCAACAGTAGACATAATAGGATTACCAGATTTACTAAATGGAATTGGTTGATAAGATAAAGGACCTAAAGCACCACCTAACAAAAAAAGTTAGATTTAATACATTTCAGATTTTAATCAACTGGTTCAAATTTACGGTTAGTTTAATATGCATACCAGTTTCAAAATCTTCTAAGTATGGATCTTCTATGGGTAAACGAAGAAAGTGTAATATACATTCATCTTGAGTTCTTGTTCCAACATGTTCACATACTTTGTTCCAATCATCCTTATACATTTCTAATCCTTCAAGTAGTAATAAAGTTTCTTGTTCAGTCCAATCTCTTGTCATACCAGCAGCAGTTTTATTTCGTAATAAACCAGGTTTTTTGGCATATCTATATAAAAAAAAAAAGTAATAATAAAACATAATTCATATATTAAACTAAAAGTATATATATTTGTTGGGGTTGTAAGGATACTTACTGATCTAATTTAAGCCCAAAACTAGATAACGGTTCAGGGTGATGACTGGCATCTTTATCTGCTATTACAGGCTTTTTCTCTAAATCTAAAAGTGTTTTAGCAGCTGAAGGTTGTTGAGTTCTAGGAGGATTAACAGGTTGCAGACCAGAGGGTGTATCAGATAGAATATGAAAATGAGATGTAGGTGGTGGACCCATTGCAGTTGGTCTACTATCAGCATCAACCTAAATTATTTAACATAGGAAATTAATATAAAGAAAAAAAAATTGGTACTTTATATAATTTAAATAAAATAAAACATATACTTGATAGTTTATAAGACCCCATTGTTCCAAGAAAGCATGAACTCTCATAATTGCACAGACATCACCAGCCAAATTACGTCTAGCTGCGGTACTCGTCATGTATTCAGTTGGATTAAGTCTATATGTATCAATCATGAAATTTCGGTACGCTAGGTATATTTCAGGGGTTTTCGATTTATTCTTGTCTGGGGAGTAATAGATAAATTGGAATGTTGTTAATGACTTATAAACATTTTATATTATTATAATATATATATATATTTGATACATACTATTGAAAAACTCTGGCAAAGCTCGTTTCTCAACTGTATGAATTGAATTATATTCAAACCATGCAGCATAACTTGGTATAACAATATGATGCATTTGTTCAGTAGCATTATCTTCAGGTCCTTCTTCTTTTATTATTGATAAAGCACCTCCAGTACTAGATACTCCAGATGCAGGACAACTTGTACCATCTTGAGCGTTATTATCATAATTTTTATTATCTTCACTTTTATCTAAATCTTCATCTAAATCCATAAGTGTACCACTTCTTATTGGCTGAGAATCGCTATCCTTTTTTGACGAAGAAGATCCTATTAATAAAATATATAATATTTAATAGGTAATTTACAAAATCAAACATTATTAGAAATTACCAGTTTTTATTTGAGATATATTTAAATTAACTTCAGAAATATTGGGTTCTGAAATTGGGTCTTCAAGATCTCTAGTTAGATCATCACTATCATCATCAACTTTATTTTTCTTTACACTCATCACAGAACCTCCACGCCCACTACACAATTAATGAATAAAATAAAATAAAACTTTATCAGTTACATCATTAAATAATCTTATTACCTTTTACGTTTATTTGGTTTTGAGGGTGGTGATGGTGTTCGCTTCCGTTTGGGTTTTTTCTTACCTCCAGATGGGTCATTACTCATGAAATCTTCAACTGAGAGACGCAACTAGTAAAATATTACAATATTAATAATATAAAAATAATGCTTATATTTTATAACTTTACTTTATGAACTTTTTTTTTGCCAGTTTCATCAACTTCATAATCTTCTTCATTCATCCATTCATTATAAGTATCTAAATCTAAGACCCAAGATGCTGTGACCTAAAATTATATATATTTTTTTTAATTTAAAAATAATTTTATTTATGTTTGTTAAGTAAAAAAACTGTATGACCTTAAACATTTCATTATCTAAATGTAATTTGAAAATTTGAGCAAAAATAATTTGGTCTCTAGGACTATTATTAATCATATTTTAGTTTAATAAAATTTTTATCACCTTATAATAACAATAAAGTAATATTAGAAAACACATAAAACATATTTATAATATAGGTTAGGACAATCTACAATTATTTATTAGAAATTATAATATACTGTCGCAGAGCCATAAATATCAGTATCGATTAATAAAAAATAATAAATTCTAATATTATTAATTTACCCTCCACGGAATAGGATGTTGACTGCCATATAATACTTCAGGAGGTTCAACTGGTAATTCAGTAGTCACCCATGAATCATGAGAATCAGGAAAATAATACCAATGCATTTGTATCCACCGTTCTTTATTTTTGTACACGGGTCGAGCATATTCTTCATCTAATGGATCCACAACTGGAAATAAGACATGGGTAGCTTCTTGTTCGTTTTCTAAAAATATTGAAAGAAAAATAGTATATTTAATATAAAATGATTAATGAACTTTGTAAATATACCAGTAAGTGTTCCTTGATGTCTTTTGATAATATCCTTTATGCGGTTTTGAACTATTTTATCAACATCTGGATGAATAAGTATAACTGGCATAGATAGACATTTAGCATGAATTAAAGCCTTTTCAACGTTCATAAACATTTCAATACTTCTGTCCATTCTAGAAGGACTCTGTGAATAAACCAGAACAACTTTTATGACCAAGTAAAAATTAATGTACTTTTATAAATTTAAACTTGTTTAATATATCAATAAATATAATAATTTCTATGAAGGATACTAAATTTTTTAAGTAAAATTTCAGTTAATTGAATTCAAAAAATTATGATTTATTAGAAAAAAAATTATTTAACTATTTAATAAAAAAAATAAGATACTAATTTTTATATTTATAAAACAGTGTTTACGAGAATGTGAATTTAATTCAGTATACTCATATAAATTACATATATTTAATTTTAAGTATATAGTTAAGACAAAGTAATAAACATGTACAGTACTTTAAGATATTTTGTAATATCAGCAGTGTGTAATGATATAATAACAATAATACTGTTGATCATAAGTAAATGAGAATATAAAATGCCAATTTAGTTGTAAACACAATAGTTTTTAAATCAACAATATCAAACACATATTTTGGACTACTACACAATGTCTTAAGACTTCAAGTTCTGTACATTATTATTCATAGTTTAAAATATATTATAAGTGGTTTCCCTAATATGTTTAATAACTGAATTAGTATAAGAATGTAGAAGAAAAATATTAGTTCACATGAACAAGCACACAAATGTTGTTAAAACTATTTCTATATACACCAAAATATTTATAATTTTAAACATATAAAGCAGTTCTTAATCCCAATTAAACGTTTAAAACACTTATGAATTTATTATTTGCTTACAAGTAATGCACTGTAAAAAAATCTATTTTATACTTCATAGATTTTGTAATAATTGCTAACATAACTTTTAAGAGTAAATATTATATTTAGATAATATAATAATGCATAAGACACATTTGTACCTATTATTTTAATGTAATATAAATATGAAAATTAATTTAAATCACAGTAAAGTATTAAAATGGATATTAATAGAAATTAACTAAAAATGTATTGATTGAAACTTTTTATCACAACATAGAGACTACAGTAGATTACAAATATAATTTTATAATTATCATAACAGTAAAAAAAAAAAAATAGTTCTAATTATGTAAAATGTATTGCATTAATTATTGAAATATTAATTTATTTTATTTAATGGCCCACAAATAAAATATAGGCTTATAATAGCAAGTGTAATATCACTTACATGCCTTATAACAGAATCATGCGTAAAAAGCCATTTGATTTCCAGGCATATAGCTTAAAATATTTACATAAAATTATTTTTTGTTGATGATTTGTTTGCATAAAATAACTTGAGAATTCTACCTATGATTTATAATAAAAATATTGTTGACCAATAGTATCAAAAAACTAGTGCTAAAAATATTAATTTTTTACTATAACATAAGTAAAATTAAAAATCTAATGCCTATGAACATTTGATACTTAAGAGAACATAATTCTCGCATGTATTGTCTCTGCCTGAGAAATGCACAACGTACCAAATTTTTCATTCAGAAGTATCCAATTTACCTACAGTTGTATTTAATATGAGAGTTAATTTACCAATTATCAAATTTAGAGGTGAGAATATTATTCACAAAATTTATATTTTGATTTAAAAGCAATTAGTAAGCATTTTTAAATTTATGAATTTAGAAATGCTCATTACTTGTTTTAAAATTAAAATAACAATAAAGCACATAACCTAGAATAATATAAGGTCTAATATTTAAAATATTGGGAAAAAATGGATTCTTCTGAATATGAAATTTGTTATAATGAGCGTTTTAGTAAAATGGTGTCAATACATGTGAGAACGACATCTTCTTAATTTAATAACAATATTTGCTAATCTATGAGGTATATTAGTTTCATACGAGACATACATAACACTATGGAAGGCTTTTTAGTTTTTGAAAATAGCAATCAAATTGTAACATTGATTATAATAATTGACCAGGTAGTTCACTTTAACACTAAATAATTAGGTAGATCGACGTTAGTTGATAAATAATAACATGAGGAAAAAATATTTTTTGTATGATAGTTTCAGTGGTACCTAATTAAATGTAATTGAATTTAGCATTCAAAATAAAAAAATTACACATTATATGATATTTTACATCGTCAAATGTAAACATGTACTCAATAAATATGGAACTTATGTACATTAACTGTATATAATTATTGATAAACTACTACATTGTTAATCTACATATACAAAAAAGTACTTAAGTAGTTGGTGTTACTTGTATAATCCATTGATGTACATATTGCTAAGGATTAGGACATTATCCTATAGGAACAAGGATAGACTGGTGCAGAAAGTGCGTGCTCGGCATGTAATTAAATTTGTGGTCACCACAGAAAAAGCACACAACACGGGCAACATGAACAAATTTCGTACACATATTATAATACCAATAATAATAAATTGGAGACGAGCTATAGCAATACAAATTGACAGCGTGGGATTATAACAACAGGTCAGGCGTGCACGTCCGATTAGTGGTTAGTGGTGAGGTGAAATGAAGGCTCGTCTCGCCAAATCATACCTTACTGACCTGGAAATCGAATCTTCGCCACCCCTGTTCCACCTTAAACTTGTACACAGTAGCTAGCAGATGGCACAGAGCACCTCCAGGTTTGAAGTCCATAAAACAGCGCATCTACAACAGAACGGTGAAAACAATCGAAAGATTCAATAAAAACGATTTATCACAGATGAGCATGTCCGATGAGAAGGCCTCAACGCCGTTCGAACCAACTTACGGGCAAGCGAGTGAGTGGTGGTTTGCTGACATTTTTGCCGAGATTGTCTTCCTGGAATTGAATGAGCTGCAACACCAGGGCTGCGAGTGTTTTGTTGGTTGGCGGATCAGCTTGCAGGTACTGAACAAGAAACAAAACCGTCACAACATGGTACACGTATAATAGCAAACACAAAATGTCAGGATCGTAGATACGTCCAAATGCAAATGGCCCGTTTTCGACAAAAGAAAGCGTACGTACCTTTTTGTGATTTTTCATTAGCCACGTCCTAACGCCCTCCAACATGTTCAGCGTTTCGGGGGATTCGAAAAACTTCACGTTCGGACTGCCGTCCTTTTTCGGACCCAAGGCCAACATTGTAGCGTCGAGTGGCGGACGATCGGACAACAAATCACGGCCGGTTTGTCGAAAAACTCAAAAGACGAGCTTTCGGCTAAACTTCGGGCGATTATAATATCTGATTTCTCAAGACCCGGTGAACACGACAAGCGAGAAACAATAACAAAAAACGTCGATAATAAATATGGCCGAATTGTTTGGATTTCGTGCACAGGGCTGACGGAAAGCCGAACAAAAATTACCAGTTGTTACTTTCAGAATAATTATTAGGAAATATTATTATTTTCATCCTTTCGTCTTGCAGTCGTTAATTTGTATTGTTAATTTTATTAACGTCACCCCTGGAAGGCGTCCCGTGGCGATACGAAAAATAATTCGTAATAATTGCCAATTACATAAAAAGAATGTAGATATTAATTACCGGGACACTGGAAACGAGATTGACGTGTGTTGGCACGGCTGTGTCGGTAAATATACTGATTTCCCGCGATTTTTGTTTACTTCGGTAGTCGGTACGACGGTATAGACGGTATACCTCCGCGAATATTAGGTATGACAATAATATTATTAATATTATGTAGGTATTATTACATTTTTAGTTACACTCATTGTTTGTCCTTTGTCACGTTATCACTCCGTCGCGGCGCGCCACTGAGTTTGGATTTTCGAAAAAGTTTTCCGACTATTTTATGGAAAGCGAAAAATATTGTACAATTATACTCCGCCAAAGGCACAAAGTGTTCGACTGTACAGTTCAGCCAGTTGCCTTAGTGCAGGACGTGCCGGGCAGTCCGAGTCAGTTACTCAGTTATATTTCAGACGTATTATATTTTGTTGTTCGTAACTCGTTATTCTCGGTCGTCGTGCTGACTGACGACGGATTTTACACGCCTAGTGTAGATTGCCACCTCACGTAATATATCGTCAATCGGTCAATCGTTCCACTACACTGTCGTTATAATAATACAATCGGCTATCACGCGCTATCGTTGCAGTTGACCTCTGTCCTCCGACTATTGTTTGTTCCGATCTCACGTCCGTCGTTTGTACGGCGTCCCTCCTCGCCACCTGTTTCGTAACGACACCGCGATGGCCGACGTGGATCGGAAACTGAAATCCACGGTCACCGACCTATCCGGCAAGAGTTGGGCTGAACTCTGTGACAGTTCGCAATCGTCGTCGCAGTCACAGACCGACGTCGATTCGCCGCTAAAGCTGGGAGGCGAGTCGAGCTCGAAGAATGACGAGGACGATCTGTACGACTTGGTTTTCAAGCCAGTCAAAAAGGAGTCCGTCAAAGCCTCGACCCATGAAGACCTCAGTTTGACATCCTTCATGAACAATGTACACATGGTAACTCCGGTCAAACAGGAATACGACGACAAGACGCCGACGTTCGACGAAGACACCATTTGTAGCCCATTTGTAAAGCAAGAGTATATTGATACACCAGACATCAAACCTAAAGAGGAAAATCTCAAAAAGGATTTACAAAACGCTAAGAGAAGATTGACTTCAGAGTCTGAGTCTGTAGTAACTGATCCTGTATCACCTGAGCGAGTCAATAAAGTTTACAAAAAGTCCATTGACCATAAAAATATACATGACTCTGTAGTAAGCCCCAAGTATGAATGTATTTTTGTTACATAAATTAATGAGATAAATTACCCTATTGGTTATTGGAATGTTTTTATAATCTTGCAGTCACTTTTCAATATTCATAAGTGTTTAGGTAGTACATTGAAAATTACCCAAATAGTTAAAATATTTTTCAAATTGTGCATAACTCAATGTTTGAATCCTTTTAAAACGTTTAATATTATTATAGTGATTATATTATATCCTATTTTTATAGAGTCAAATTGGAGCGTGAAACTGACACATTAATTTTATCAAGAAGACAAAAACAAATAGATTTTGGTAAAAATACTATTGGATATGTCAAGTATCTGGAACAAGTTCCAAAGTATGCATTTTATATTTTTTATAAATAAGCTAAATAAATTATGATTATTGTCATTTTCTAGACATGAACGTAATAAGAGGCATCCTAAAACTCCTCCAAAAAATTTGAAATATACTAGACGAGCCTGGGATGGATTAATTAAAAACTGGAGAGTTAAGTTACATTTATGGGATCCTGATAGAAAACATGATGATGATGATGCCCTGACCACGGGTTCAAGTTCAAATTTGTATTCGTAAGTAAATGAAAATAAAAAAAAATATGTAGGTACATTATATTTATATTGCAATGATTGAAAGGAAAGGTTGGAATGTTGGATACTTGCCAGTTTAATACTTAGTGTTTTAAGAATTGATGAAATGTAAGACTAGTATTTTAATAACCCAATAAACCTAAAAAAAAATTAAAAAATGTGAATACTGTTGCAATGTTTTACAGGCAGGAAGTATCTTTTTGAATTTAATAATCAGATTTATTTTTTCACATTATCTTAAGTACAAATGTATAACTACCAACAAATACATCGAGTATAAATGAAAATAAATAAAAATATTACCTAGAATTCAATAAAGAATAAAAAATGACCTAAAACCCTAAAAAGTACAAAAGAAGCAAAATTAAAACTATATTTTACCTCCTGGATGACCATATCACATTTTGTTTGTCCTGCTTATTTTAGATAAAATACAAAATTCTATACTACTATCTTAGATTCCTAGCCCTAATGATAATCTATAGCATTAGAGATATTTGCACTCATCATATCACTAAATCGAGAATTTTTCCAATGGGGAAGTTCATTGATATTTTATGACCAAAAATTATTTTTTGTAAAATAACATTGTATTAATATAAATACAATGTTACCAAATTTTACATTTATAAAATAGTGTTATCTATATGATAACACCGAATCCCGCAAATAAAGTACACGGAAAAAAACTCTGACAAGAAAATTATCATACGGAAAAAAAGTCAGATTTGATTTATTGTTTGATAATAAATATTAAAACTTATTTAATTAATTCATAATTAATAATAAATATGATTGGTATGATCTAATATAATTTAAAATTATAAATAATTAAAATTTAAAAATAATATTTATTTCGTTTTTGATTACAATGGCCAATATTAATTAAAAATTCTTTCACCGATATTTCATCAATGGCCGCTGTAGAACTTAAGTTTTTTAAACGTTCACAACGTTATACAATCTACAGAAATAGAAGATATTAAGGTAAGGTAGATAGAAAAATTGTGTGCGTTAGAAGGCAATAAAGATAGCACAATTTTATTAATCTGTATATAAGATAAAATATGAAATACCAAACGTATTATACATACAATTGATTTTACGATAATGCATAAGAAATCCAGTTGTTGTCCACTCTCATAGTTATTCGCATCGAAATGGAAGAAGTGGTCATTTTGAAATCGGGAAAAAAATTATTTTTAACTTTTTTCTGACTCCCAATAATACCTACTTAAATAGATCAAGTTGTTGAAAGTATTGATGGGATACAATTAATTAAATTCTTGGTATTTTTTAAAAGAGATTTCTGGATAATTCCTGTTAATATATCTTTATCTTAGAATTTAGAATGATTAACAATAATATTACTATGGAAAGCTTTATATCATTATTATTAATTTTGTTTTGATTGGATATAACATTAAAAATCATAACTTGATTTATATAATATAGGAAATAATCATTTTAATGGCAGTGAAAATCTCCAATAAACTATCAATATTGAAGATACAAACATAAACAAAAATCCTTTTAATGCTATTATTTGGAAATATAGTTGAAGTTATGAATTTAATCAATAAAAGTTTCTTTAAAATAAACATTAGTTAAGTAATGAAATGAAGCTTTTAATGTTTTTCTAAATTTAGTTAACAGTTACCCAAATATGAACTTATTATATAATATTTTACAGCCTTTTTCAACTTAATGTATTATATTGTGAAATTGGAACTGAATAATTATTATCTTTCATGATAAAATGTTCTATGCAATGCTGTCATATTTATTTATTGGTCTTGAGCCCAGTAACTATGGCCATTACCTATTGTAGGGATTATGGTTGGTACGGTTGAAACACTTAGTTACCAACACATTTAATATGTGTGGCGAGGTTTTTGCCACTATAAATGGGGATGGTCACACATCCGGAACTAGTTGCATAGTACTTACGCCCTATCTTATGCATAACATCATGCCACGTGATTGATAGTAGCCACCGTGCCACCGTCATATTTATTAAATAGTATTCAAAACATAATATATTGTATAACTTTAAACAAACCATGAATTAGCATTTATGTTTTGTTTTTAATCTAGACTTGGATCAATGACTAGTTTAGACTCAAGTTCTCAGGCGTCAGATTCGAGGCCATCAACGCCACCACCGAGCTTGTCTGAAGATTCATCACAACAAAAACGAGAAAACCATGGAGATGTTCTTACTCTTAATCAAATTAAGTCTAAAACTGATAATAATTAATACATCTATATATTTTTACATTTTATACCCATAACATTTATTGACCATTCATTGTAATATTTTTGAAAATCTAAGCTTCATATGTATTATATTTAATTATAAAATGTTTATTTCACTAAAGCTGTTTCAAATTATTTTTTTCTATACAGTAAAAACTAAAATGTGTTAAAATAATGTTTTTATTAATAGATACTAGTATTTTATTTTGATAACTATATATTTAATTAAAAATATTAGTTATTTAATTTGGATATATATAATATGACTATCTAGGATGTGTATATAATTTTTTTTCTATTTTTGTAACAATATTCGTATTGAGTCAGTTTTACAATTATATTCTGTGTACTATTTTCATTGATTATAACCTTGTTTAAACAATTGGAGGGTTTCATAACATTATAACCTTGTTTAAACAATTGGAGGGTTTCATAACATTATATTTTGTACCAATTTGTAACAATTTTGAATTTATAATGTATATTTATTACTTTAATTTTATTACTATAGATGGATTAAGATTAAAATTTTCAATATATTTATATTACATATTCTATACTTACTGTATTTGATTTTCTTCATCCAAGTGGCATGGATCCATTTCATAGCATGAAATGTATATTATAGTATTCTAATAATTCTATTAGTATGCAATTAAATGTTGTATATATTGTAGAAATTGTTCAATACACACAAAATCTGAAATTCCTTAATTTATGGAGTTTCATATTTGTTGATAATGAAGAACTGAAAAGTAATTTTAAGACTGAACTTTTTCTGTTATAATTAATATTGCTAAATGTATAAGCAGTATCAGTAAGTATAGATCTTAAAACAAATTCTAAAATAATATTTCAGATAGTTTCATTTTAGGAATTTGTATTATTCCTACCACATTAAGAATAAATATTGGCCGCTAACTCGTGAACGTAACTTTACAACATGGTGGGCATACAAAAAATTGACTCTGCGAGGCTAACCCCATTGGGTTTCTTTTAAATATGAATGGAATATAATATTATAACAGAAATAGAACATAAGGTTAATCTTTTAGTGTATAAAAATAAAAAAATCTAATAATTATATTATATTTCAGATAAGTTTCTTATTAGTCTTATGTTAGATTAAATATTTCAGTCTGTGTTTTCAATAAAATTAAAAAAATAAACAAGTTACAACCATTACAAAATAGAAATAGAATTCTATCATCTTTTTTGTCATAGTTTGTGGATTACAATACGATTCAAACAAAACATAATATTAACTTTACATTACAACAAAATATTCTTATCATGTAGCGTACTTAACAACAAATCAAACTTTTTATTTAATGTTTTAACGTTATTCTCTATTGAATTAATTTGAAGAGCCATGCTTTGAAGTTTATCTTCTACTTTCTTTTCTAATTGTTTGAAACCGATCGACATGAATTGATTGCCCTCCGTTTCAGTACTCGGAAATTTGGAATTTTCCATATTATTGAAAATTGACATTAAAATATCATTATTAATTGATTTTGATTGTTTCAGACTTAACATAGAAAAGAGTTTCAAAGCATTTAAGTCTAACGGTTTTGACTCCAACAAACTTTCAACGTTCTGCATATTTATGGGGCCCAAAAATTTGTTAGGAGGCTCTTTGATTTCGGTTAAATAAATAATTATACCAAAAATCCAAACAAAATCTAAATTATTATATTGTTTCAACTTTAAAGCACACTCTGTACTGTTAATGGGTATCAAATGAGAGTACATTTGAAATCCATCAAAATCATTGTGATCTAAAGACTGATGTATAGACACATATTCTCCCGTCTTGCCAAACAGTTCTATGATTTTGGCCTGAAAAACAAAAAAACAAATGGTTTTCACTCAAGTCTCAAACATATTTATAATGTAAAATATGCAGTAATACCTCAGAACATACAACTATCGTATTGATTACATGCATTGGATCACAATTGATGTTTATGAAAAAGTCATTTAGATGTTCAGGTTTTTCAAAATTCACACCCTTGCATTTGAAATCTGTTATTAATTGAATGACGTCACTGCAACAATAATCATAATAAATAATAATTATTAATTGCATTGTAAAAAGAACTGTATTACAGTTTTTTGGCATCAGTTTCGGACTGCTCTGGACGGGCCTCAACACAGTCTTCGATGTCCATTCCACAAACGTTTGACTGCCAGTCACACCTAACGTTTATCATGTTCGGATGATGCATAGTGCAATTCGTAGGTTCGTCTGTCATCTCCAATTCTCAAGTTAACAATGTCGACTAGATTAGGGACTACAAATGCTCAAAATTAACCATTTATTTTTATACTATAAACTGTTAAACCTTAATACTGTATTACTGTTTTATTAGTGAACAGTGCTCACTGCTTACTTACAAGATATTAGAAAGTTATTACCAAATAATATATTATTTGTTATTGTTTAATGCATAAATCATATTTAAACCGTTCAACTATAATATACTTTAATATTATAATGTAGTTCGTTAGTAGTTTACTACTCGTCTAATATACATGAAAAATTATTGATATTTAAAATGTATATTATGATGTTTAAAAACAATATTTTGATCACAGTTTATTTTTATGTAATAACGTCATGAAATATAGAAAACGGGTTTAGATACTATTCAGATGCAACGACGGTCTTAGAACTTAAAGATTCTTATGACCGTGGATGCAACTTACTATCGCCGTGATACAGATAAATATTAGGCGATTTTGATAAAATAACTTTCATGGATGAAGTTCACAATTAATTTTTTTCTCCAATACTTACCTCTCCTTTCAAAAAACGGAACTGTTGTGGCTGGAGTTCGAAAATAAAAAAATTAGTCCACAGGTAACGTATTTGATTTCTCGTGAAAATCGAGGGATTTTTCTCTGCTTTTGAGCGATTTAATGTTGTACAGATGAAGTGAATGTCTTCTTAACATTATGGACGGTCAGTGGTAAAATTCCATAGCAAAGCAGCAGCAGCTATAAAGATTATTGACATTTTGAAGTTTGGTAACACTTGGATTTATGCTTATCAGTAGTGACGTCACGGCTCACAGCGTTTATCAAAGCGTTTATTTTATTTATCGAAATTTGACTTTTAGCATATCACAAGGTTATAAAAGTGAAAAAGTCTCATTTCAATTCACCTTCAGTTTCAGAATACTTTAATATTTCCAAATTTCCTATTTTCGTACGAAAAACGATGGCCAAGTACAAGGTAGTAATGGTCAGACACGGTGAAAGTGAATGGAACCAAAAGAACTTGTTTTGCGGATGGTACGATGCTTCGTTGAGTCGTAAAGGTTTGTAATTTCATATTTTTCATAGAAAATTGTGTATATAATTTGTATTTTGTATTATCAATGACTATAATGAGTCAGTTCTTCAAATCAGATTTTTATTAGTCTTTCAGAGCTATATTTTGAGTGATATTGTCGATTTGATGTATTCTATTAATTTAATTTTAATAAGGGCATGTGCAATGCATTTTTGTTGAATAGGTGAAGAGGAAGCAGAAAACGCTGGTAAAGCATTGAAACAAGGCAACTACAAATTTGACCTGGCCCACACGTCTGTGTTGAAGAGGGCACAAAACACTCTGGGGTCAATATTGAAAGAACTTGGCCAAGAAGACATTCCGATATCAAAAACTTGGCGTTTGAATGAAAGACACTATGGTGGCCTTACTGGATTGAACAAATCTGAAACTGCAGCCAAATATGGTGAAGAACAGGTAATAACCACATGCATATCAATTGTTCATTATTTTGATATTACATTCATAAATTTAATTATCATATCTAATTCTAGTACTAATTGTTTAATATTACCGATGTTTTCAGGTTCAAATATGGAGACGTAGTTTTGACACTCCTCCACCTGCCATGGATACCGAACATGCATACTATGATCAAATTGTAAATGACCCCCGCTACAAAGATGAACCTTCAAAGGAGGAGTTTCCTATGTTTGAATCATTGAAATTGACAATTCAAAGGACATTGCCCTATTGGAATGATGTTATTATTCCTCAGTTAAAGGAAGGAAAACAAATATTGATAGCTGCTCATGGAAACAGTCTTAGGGGAATAGTCAAACATTTAGACAGTAAGTTTTCTATTCAATTTTTAAAATTTAAAATTATTTGCTAACAGTATTAATATTTGGGCTATAGTAACAAATTATAAAAAAAATAAAATCGTTTATATAATCTATTTTTCAGATTTGACGGAAGACCAAATCATGTGTCTTAACTTACCAACTGGTATACCATTTGAATATGAATTAGATGAGAATTTTAAACCTGTGGTTTCAATGAAGTTTTTGGGTGATGAAGAGACTGTCAAAAAAGCAATCGAAGCTGTTGCTGCCCAAGGCAAAGCAAAATAGTTGTCAAAAAAAAGAACAAGCTGAAACCAACTAAAAAATAATATAAATACTTATTAGTAGCATAACATTTATTTAAATGTATTCTTTATGTCTTATGTTATTAAATTAATTATGCAAATATTAGGTAATTATAAAAACTTTTTAAATGCTACTTAGTGATAGTATACATGTTGTTTACAGTGTGAAAATGTTGAAGTATCATAAATTAAAATTTAGTGAGTCTTGAATGTTATATGATTATCTGATGGTAGTTAACTAACGCTGTTAAATGTTTTGGAGTTTAGAATTTAACTGTCATATTGATTCCTGTTTATCCTATTACATATTGCATTTATTTTTTTCTACTTCCCATATCTTTATAAGTCAATAACTATAGCTATAAATCACAATAATTAAATATACCTGTATTACCTATAGTATGGAACTTGTTAACTATTTTGTATAAATGTGCTTTGACTTCATTTCTTGAGCTTTGCCTTTAAAATGATTGTAAATCCAACAAAAATAAATTCTAACAATTTCAATGTTACTCAAGCAATTCAAATGTTGAACCAACAAATAAGTTTCTGTATATTTATTATTAATTTTTAAATGATAGGTGTGCTTCAATCATTGGCGTGGTATATTTACAACATTTTTTATGGGGGGGGGGGAGGGAATAGTCCTATTTCAGTATAATATTTGAAAAAGGTATATGAATAACCTTGTATAATAGTGTATATTGTATACAATAAATGTATATTTTGTGGCAGGGGGGGGGGGGAAATCATGTTTCAAACTGGTAACTGAAGTAAAATCAGCTTGCTTATACATCTATAATATGCTAATATGGCCAAGATGAGATATTCGAAAAAAATTGTTTATGCAATTTATACCTCTTCAAAACCCCTAATCACACCTTCGTACACTTGTACAGTATCTACCTACTAAATTATATCAAGTATAATGTAATTTCATTCAAATTTTTACAAGATTAGATATTCACTCGATTTCTCATGTAGCGATTTTCTTATTTTGTTTCAATTCAAAAACGAATAACTAGATGCATGAAAATTTCACTGAATGTTTATATTAGCTTTTTCTATACACCATATAATTTTGAATATATTTTGACTGTTTTTGAGCTTTTAACGGACCATTTCAATTTTCAATTTTTTTAGTTTTTTTTTTATATAAATACCAATAAATTTTTATTTGTTGGGCCAAAAATAATGAAAATTGAATACAAGGCTTCTGATATATTGTTACAATAGCAATTGAAAAATATTAAAAATACATAGGCACACATATTTTTATAAGCATTGTAATTAAACAATTATAAAATGGTCAGTTTTTATAACTAAGGATTGAAAATTTAAAGCAAAGATTCTAATAAATATTACATACTGTAATCAAAAAATCTAAAAAATATATAAATATACAGTTAATTTTTACAGACATTTTAAGTTTAAATTTGGACGAAATAAAATATTAAAATCAATTTTAACGAGTAAAAGTATATATTATTATTTTATTTTTCTACATCACTGATAATTTTAGGTTAATAATTAAATAATATGAATAATATTAATTCAACTTAGCAGCTACCGTAATATAACAATACCAATATAATTTCAAATATCCTAGACTGACATACCGTCCCCGCTCAGAATCGTCTTTCTTAAACGATATGATATTATATCATTGAATTCAAATTTAATACCATCCATTATACAGTGATCTACTTGTAACCTACTGTACAGCAGAGCGACATCCACTTGACCCCCTTTTTTTTATTTTTAAAATTTTTTTTTGTGTCTGTCATCACCTTTTAGGACAGTAAAAATGCTTCAATTTTCTTCAATAGTACCTTTTCTGATAGGGAAGTGAATCTAGTTGGTACTTTGGGGGGTCAAAAGTGAAAATTTCCCAGTATAATTTTCAAAAGCACCGTGAAAAACAAATGAAGAATTAAGTGAAAAACGGGAATTTTTACGGAAAACCAATATTCGACCAAATCGATTTTGATTTTTGGTATAACTCTAAAAGAAATGACCGTAGATATATGACATTTTGACCAAATGTTTATAAAGGCATTTTCTACACACCATAGCATTTTCAAAATATTCTGACTTATTTTGAGCTTTTAACGGACATTTTCAGTTTCCAATTTTTTTAGTTTTTTTTTCTATAAATGTCAATAAAATTTTATTTGTTGGGTATAAAATCTTGAAAATTTAATAGTTGGCTTCTAATATAAAGTTTCAAAGGCAGATGATAAATATTAAAAATCTGTAGTAATAATTTTTTTTTATAGGTGATTAAAGTTCAAATTTAGACAAAATATGTAAAAAGGATGGAAATGTGCAATTTATTTTGAGTTAGAAATTCATAAAAATTTTTCTTTTTATATCTAAGGTTTGAAAATGTAACATAAGATTCCTCATAAATCATCAATAAAAAAATGTTTATAAGCAAGCCAAAACAAATTTTATGAGCATTTTATTTTCAAATTTTAAATAAGGGGGTCAAGTGGATGGCGTATTAAATTTGAATTCAATGATATAATATCATTGTACATATACGAAAAACGATTCTGAGCGGAGACGGTGAGTCTAGGATATTTTAAATTATATTGATATTGATATTATACGATAGCTGGTAAGTTGAATTAATATTATTCATATTATTTAATTATTAACCTAAAATTATCAGTGATACTAGAAAAATATTATAATGTATACTATTACTATCGTTAAAATTGATTTCTAAATAAAATTGGAAACTGAAAATGTCCGTTAACATCGTTTGTGTATCTATTAAAAAAATATTTAAATAATATAAACTTTAACAATTAAAATAAATAACCAACGACTGGTCTTCGCGTATCGCGTTCATAATATTTTTTCTTACAGTTTAAAGTTAAAATATTGACAGGTTTATATCAAATTCACGAAAATATCCAGAATAACCTATACTAACGTGGAACACTATTGAAGACGTTCAATCCTTAGCTATAAAAGTAGAACAATTTAAACAATTTATATATTTTTCTCCAAGTCATCTCACATTTTCGTATAAATATTTGTAACAAAAACTCAAATCTTTGAACGCGACAACGCCGGTTGGGACAGCTAGCATTATATAGATTTTATTATTTTTTATTTATCAGTGTAAAATATATTAAGGTATATTATGTCGGTTTGAGTAACGATTATGTTTTGAATTTTGTATAAGAAACTCGTGAAAACAGCAACTAAGAAAAATATAATGCATCACTTGAGTAAATATACGTAGTATGCAAATTATTCACGTCACAGTGGCTCTATAACAGATGTTTTAACGATATTATATACGTGGTCCATTTTGAACAAAATCGTTTTTTTTTCTGGTGGAATTTAAAAGCGAATAATTCGTAGATAGGTGAGGTACCTACTTGAAATTTTCGGCAAATTTTTGATTCTGAGCGGAGCTTTTAGAGGGAGCTCTAGCCGGCTAAGCTAACATTTTTGGTTTTAAATCAGAAAAAAAAACGTTATACATATTTCACTTTCGGAAATCGATAAAATGACACTGATTTGTCTACGAAAGTGTAGAACGATTAAATATACAGTCACAGGTTGCGTTGCGTACGCTGGCCGTTAAGGTTCCTACTTTAAACCCAGTAGTATAGTGATTATTCACATTTTTTGCGTTTTTTGGAAAATATATACGTTATTGGTGAATTACTGGCAATAAGATGTGCGAGTGTGACCTTTCCCGAAAGTTAAACGATAAGGTCAGCTATATAATGTGTAGGTATTATAATATATTCCTGACTTGGTTATTTCTTGCAATTCTGGTAATGTTTTCAATGTGATCGAAAAGTACGGATATTTGAGTATGTACGTAACGATTCAAAAAGCCTTTTTTTTAAACAATGATTCTTAAACATATTTTGATTCTTCATATTTCACATTCGGTCATAGTGGGCGGGGACTAAAAATATTATAACATTTATTTTTATATAAATTGAGGAGTGAACGAAGTTGTATATTACAAAAAAGTTGAAAATGGATTATTAATAATTAATAATGAACTGTCCCATACAAATTGGGATCAAATTTAAATTTGTTCTTTATTTCTACTGAAATCTATTATATTCCAAAATTGGTCTTCTACTGAAAAAAATGTAAATTAATAAAACCCTATTTAAATAAATGACTAGATATTCCTCTTTAATTATAACAATATATATAAATAATTTGTACCTAAACTTATAAATTATTACTGGGTATTTTGTTTCTAGCTCCTTGTAAGTTGATTTTATTTCTAGTAATTATTTTATTTTATATCATATATTAGACGAATCTTAAATATTTATTTAGTTTATCCAGTGTCTATTATATATTAAATACAATTTAGATAAGTGTTGTGAATTTTTTTTATTATTGTCTACGTAAAATGTATTGGACTCTTTAAAAAAAAAACTGTTAGGTAAAACTTATTATAACCAAACATTATTCTTAATCCATGTGATCATAAAAATTAGTTTAATCCATGATTATATAGCAGAACAAAGTAATAAAAAATAAAAAAATTAACTATAAAAAATTTTCTATTTCTATTTTATTACAGTTAAAAATAGTACGTAATTAATTTTATGTTTTTAAAAATATTTCTTTAATGGTCTTTAATCTTATAAAGTTTCCATTATATTATTACAATAATGACAAGTAGAAATCTATCAAAATTTCATGGGGAGGGGTTAACAGTTTTACTATCAATGAATTAACCCCTCCCTCATGATATTTAACAATAATAAGAATTATTATGAATGCATGCATTTTCCAAAGACATTTCTTTGTTTATACTATGATAATTTAAATCGTGTATATTATACTCCACTCCCATTGGTAGATCGTTGTTATATTATTCGTAATGAAATGTCTTGTAGAAAAGCAAAGGAGGTCATCCTCATCCATATAATTTATTTCATAGATTGTGAATCATAAGATATAATATATTTTATTAAATAGTATATTTATTATTTTATTTCTAGTGGATGAAATCCAAACCGTTCAAAATAAAATTTTAAGATTAATCACTAATGCCCCACCTTATGTCTCCAACTTCTCTCTCCACACAGATCTAAACATAAAAACAGTTCACGATGAAGCAATAACATTTTACAAAAGATTCCATAACAGACTTCCATATCATCCTAATCCCCTTATATCTAATTTAGCTTCTCGCACAATTCCAGGCAACCCCACACGACGACTGAAAAGAAATTGGTGTCGTGATTTACTAAACGAGTAATCCAAATAATATATAAAAAAAATATATTTATATAAATAAATAATTAGGTAGTGCTTTCACTGGATGGCTTCTTCCCTCATGCTTTCATGTAAAAAAAAAAAAATATTATCTGTATATATAAAAAGACTTGTCCTGGGTGATTCATCATCGCCTAGCCGGAACCACTGGACGGATCTGGCTGAAATTTGGCATACAGATAGCTATTATGACGTAAGCGTCCGCTAAGAAAGGATTTTTGGGAATTCACCCCTAAAGGAGGAAATAAGGGGTTGTAAGAATACAATAGTGGCGCCATCTATCAAGCTTTATCTAATTTAAATATACTACATTGGTTTAAGTACCTACAAAACATACAAACTTGATGTTTGGAATAGTGGTTCTTCTAATTATCTAGATGTGCAATAAGAAAAGATTTTCTGATATTCGCATTTCAAAGAAGTGGTCAATCATGGATCTTAAGATTCGAGGTGGAAATTGAAACTTTTTTTGTTTATTAATGGTTGCCTTTGGTTGCAGGTTATAATAGTGATAGCAGAAATTAGCATTATTATTATTATAACTTGCGGTTGCTCATCAGCTATATACGTTGAATTATTTCACAAAGTTAGCCGTTAGGTACAAGAACGCTGATTTATCCGAAAAAATAAAAAAATAAAATAACCCTCAAAATATATTAATATAGAAATACTATAAAAATCCGGGTTAATCAATTATGACTTCAATACTATTTTAGGTACACCGTAATACCGTATAAATATATTTTTCAACTACAAATCTATACTAATGTAGATTGTATTTGATCACCCTCCTCGCTGTGTCCGCAATCTACTGCAAGTAGATTGCCTACCTGATAATATATTGTTTGCATAACCATAAGCATGTCTCACGGGCAACGCCATGCGGGATGACTAAAAATTGAAACATAATATGATTTTGCTTCCACATTAAATTACACCTAAAAGGAGTTAATTAATCACAATTTTTTTCCCGGGCATCGCCGGGTTATTCAGCTAGTATCACATATTCTTATTGTGCCCAAGGGTACAGATTGTATATAAAAAAAATAATGTAAAATAAAAAAAAAAAAAAAAAAGTGGATGAAATGAGTACGTGAATATTGAATATTTTTTTACACGTTAAATTTTGTATTTAAGGTTATGTGATTTGTGTCTAATGACTTATGTATGCTCACCATCCTGCAATCATTACTTAATTATCGAGTATCGTTGTAGAAGCAAATTCGTTCAGTTAGGTACAGTTTGTCATCCCTATTCAGCTGCTATAACAAATATTTGACTCTGAATACATAAACCAACAAAAAAAAAAGTAAATAAACCATCATTGTCAAATTTATTATTCATCAATATTTCGATCGATTTAAAATTAGTCTGTTTAACTGAATATTTTAAAAGTTAGTTGGTATATTTTTACAATTCTGTATCTACGATTTTACGCTAGGTCTCTAGTAAAAACTTTATTGTTTTAAACCGCATAAAACGGTTATATTGTTTGCAAGCCCATTACAAGACTTAGTGTTGAACGACAAACGTCTATATTATTTTCTCTCCTGAATTTTTCACACAGTTCATTTTTTTTTTCAAATTTTTAATTGCATTAAGATTATATTTATAATGGAACATGATGAGTATTTATATAATAATAATGGCGATAAAAATGGAATCACGTAAGTATTCAAATTGATATTCTCAATTTTTACCGCTTGGGGTATCCTCCACAGGATAACGGGTGTGACAATCCCGCGGATCTCAGTCAGGTGGTGGTGTAGCCTGAAGGATGCTCAGGATCGTCTCAGGTAAGTAGGTGTACACTAAGATCGTGACACTGAAGCACCACCACCACCCAGTTGGGTCCCCCATTAATGGGGGTTGACGTTGGGCCAACCACCCAACTCGTAAAAACAAAACAGGTTCCGAAACAAAACAAACCTCAGCCTCGGATGAACAGTAAAAATTTGGAAAAGTTGAGTCTAGGAACTTGGAACGTGCGCACGTTATATGCTACGGGCGCTTTGACGACAGTCGTTTCAGCAATAGAAACGTACAGATTAGATATAGTGGCCATCCAAGAACTGAGATGGACAGGATCAGGAAACATAAGATCAAATAACCATACAGTGTTTTACAGCTGTGGCACAAATCACGAAGCTAGAGTAGGCTTTATAATCAAGAATGATATACTCCCATATGTTAAGAATTTTATAGCGTATAATGAAAGACTGTGCTACATACAATTCGAATGTAAATGGTTAAACATGACATTAGTAAATGGTTATGCACCAACAGAGGAAAAAGGAAATCAGATCAAGGAAAAATTCTATAGCGAGTTAGATACCATATATGAATGCATACCAAAAAGAATACCGAAAATAATTATGGGGGACTTTAATGCAAAGATAGGGAAAGAGAGTTTTTGAACCTACAATCGGCCAAGAAAGCCTACATCAAATATCCAATGACAACGGGATAAGACTCATTACATTTGCAGGATCTAAGAATATGCGGATCAGTAGTACCTTTTTCCCGCATAAGAGAATACACAAACAGACATGGATGTCACCAAACGGAACCACAAAAAACCAGATTGACCACGTAGCAATAGATAACATAATAAAACATTGGATTCAGGATGTAAGAAGTTACAGGGGGGTAGGAGCCCACTCAGACCACTTCCTAGTTAAAACGACACTCCGACTAAAACTACCAAGACAATGGACGCAGAAGCCTAAAGATAAAACAAAATTGAACATAGAAAACATGAAAAAGGAGAGCATCGTAAGAAAATACAAACAAATAATGATGACTAAGTTAAATACGGTAGAACAGTCACAAGACGTTCAAAGGAAATGGGAAAATCTAAGAACCATTATTAAAACAACAGCGGAAGAAACAATTGGACTAGAACCCAGGAGAAGACAAAATAAATGGTTCAATGATAACTGTAAGAAGGCGATAGAAGACAGAGACAAAGCAAGAATTGAAGTATTGAGATCTAACACCGAAGAAAAATTGCAAATATGGGCACAAAAACATAGAGCATGCAAACAGATAATAAGAAGGGAAAAAAGAATCTGGAAAGAACAAAAAATAAAAACCATTGAAGAGAAATACATGAATTCCTGCACCTTTTTTGGAATAACAAATGAACTAACGAAAAAACGTAAACCAAGAACTATGATAATGAAGGATAGCAATAACGTACTGATCACAGAAGAAAAAAAGATTGCGGGAGAATTCAGAGAGGCGTTTAAACAGCTATTGGGAAAAACAGTGGATACAACCGAAGAGAGTATAACATAACTAACTGCAGAACCAGAGGATAAAATACCAAGTAAAGAAGAAATAGAAGTGGCCATTAAAATGCTTAAAAATAACAAGGCACCAGGAGAAGACTCAATCATATCTGAACTCCTGAAGAACGGTGGATAAAAGCTAATGCAGGAAATATGGCACCTATTAAAAGAAATATGGAAAACTGAAAGAATTCCATCGGAATGGAACCTGTCGATAATATGCCGCATATATAAAAAAGGGGACCCCAAAGAACTATAGGGGAATATCTTTACTCAACACAGCATACAAGATTCTATCGAACACTCTACTAAACCGATTAAGAACATTCACCAATGACATCATAGGAGAATATCAGAGTGGTTTTACATGTCAGGCAGATCAACAATAGACCATATTTTCACGCTTAAACAAATAATAGAAAAGTACTATGAGTTCAACAGACCACTACATTTAATCTTTATAGACTTTAAACAGGCATACGATTCCGTACAAAGAACAGAAATATGGAGAAGCTTAAAGCTATTAGGAGTCCCCTCAAAACTAATATCGATGATAAGAGTGAGCACGGAAGGATCAAGATGTGCAGTCAAATTTGGTCACGAGAAATCAGAAGAATTCCAAACAACAACAGGATTAAAACAAGGTGACACACTGTCACCAATACTATTTAACATAGTACTAGAGATGGCAATAAGGGAAGTACAAGAAGAATACCTAGGAATTAACTGTGGCCAAAACCTCCCATTACTAGCATATGCCGACGACGTGGTAATATTAGGCGAAAGCGAGCAGGACATCAAAAAGGCAACGGAATTACTGATACGAAGCGCAAACAAACGGGGACTCAACATTAACGATACTAAAACAAAATACATGCGAATCGGTAGGAACAAGGATCAGAGACGAAATGCAGCTGGAATACAGGTCGGAGAATATATGTTTGAGGAGGTAGATGATTTTAAATATTTAGGCACTAACCTAAGTAGCACAAACGACAACCACGAAGAAATAAAAAAACGCATGACATCAGGAAACAAATGTTTTTACGCCCTCTCGGGGTTATTGGGGTCGAAGCTACTGTCTAAAAAATCAAAAGAACGACTCTATATGGTACTAGCTAGACCAGTGATAATGTATGCATGTGAGACATGGCCCACGACCCAAGGGGATGAGAATAGACTAGCTATCATGGAGAGGAAATTCCTTAGGAAGATTTACGGGCCAAAAAGAAACGAAGACCAAACATACGAAATAAGATCTAACAGAGAACTACAGGAGTTATTCGGAAAACCAGACATAATAGCGGAAATACGCCACAAAAGACTGAGGTGGCTTGGACATGTACTAAGGGCTAAGTCAATAGCAAATGCTGTACTAAGATGGATTCCTCAGGGAAGAAGGCCGATTGGAAGACCAAAACAGAGATGGATGGACAAAAATAAAAAAGAACTACATCAACTTGGGATACAAAATATTACTGAAGCGGCTATGAACAGAGACAGATGGAAGGAGATTTGTTTTGCAGCAATGGGCCTTAATGGCCTTTAAAGCTGGAAATGATGAAATGATGATGATTCTCAATTTTAAAATAATGCATTATTTAACCTATCTACATTCTACACATTATTGAAAATTTTATTAAAAACCATTATTATACAAATAGCATTGTAGAAACTCTTTTTTATGAAAAAATATTTTAATATTATAATATTTTTTTTTAGATACTTTAAATGTATTAAAGCTAGATCTCATTTTTGCAATGGATCAATCAAAAGGTTGCAGGATGGCTCTATTGTTATAATTAAACCACATAGTATCCATGAAAGAGATGGAAACAACATACAACTTTTAAATAATTTCAGGAGTGTACTAAAACGACGGTCTGCAGCGGAAAATATAATTTTAAAAAACATTTATGACGAAGAAGCAAGAAGGTAATTTCAATAAATACAGCGTATACTCGTACTATATAATATTATAAAATCATGAACAAATACAATTTCTAATCACACTGTAGATAAATATTTAAAAAAATCATTCAGTAAAATAATTAAAAACAATAAATAAATTTAAAAAAACATATATATATATTATACAAACATATTTATACATAGGTGTAATACAATGTTATAGGTACATGAAAAATTAAAAAACTGTTTTATGATAGGGACATGGCGACAGTTTCATTTTACACATGGTCAACGGCAGAATCGATCATGCGTTTAGCCAGAAGAAATAATTTACCTAGATTACCTGCCAATTTAAGATCATTGGCAACATTATTTGAAATTGGCCAATTGCAAAGATTTGGGTGTTGTGGTGCAAGTTTTTTTAAAGGATGTATCCTGGACATAGACAACAAAACAAATGTTATTTTTGCTTGTGCACAGTTAATCCAATCAGTCCTAGATAATAATATTAATGAGATCCACGCAGATGCTACTTTTAAAGTGATCCCTGCCAATATGGGGTATCAACTATTAACTTTTCACTGCATAATTCAGAACTATGTTAGTTTTCATGATTCATTTTTACTTTTATAATGTATAATAACCCAATGTGAACAAATAAATAATGTATAATGGTACATAAATAAAATTCAATAGTCAATGCATGCAAATATAATGGCAAAAAAAATAATAATATTAACACAGATTATAATTATCAATTATGTAACAATATTATATAAAAAAAAGGTATCTATAGTTATGAACTGTGATACTATTATAGGCATTATACTTAAGAAAAGATACCTAAGTTGTCAGTTGTACGCTATAGTTGTAATATTCAAATAATATATTTAATTATTATTATAAGAATTATTTTTTTTATTATTATCATTTTTTGTATTTATATGGCGATTTTCCTAGTATGGTAAACAATAATAGTTTGGGACACTTATAATTTTTTATAATTTATAGCGCTCACAACATTTCACTTTTCATATTAAAAAATAATATTATCGTTGTTGGTAATTATAGGTATTCAATTTTCATTAAAACAATTTTTTTCACCATGACTTATTTACCAAAAAATGTCTATGATCTAGACATATCTACCTACCAGATTCCTATTAAAAATAACATAAAATCAATAATAACTATCTCTGGATTTGGATTTTATGTAACCTCAATAGTAATAATTACATTTTAACAATGTCTTTAGTCTACCCATCATATACGTCCTAATGGAAAAGAAGACAAGAAACTGTTACGATTGTGTTTTAAGATTTATAAAAAATAACTTACTGCCTACATTGAGACCAGAAGTTATTATTACTGACTATGAAACAGCTTTGAGGGATGTTTTAGCATCCGCATTTCCAGGAACCCGATCAGTTGGTTGCTACTTTCACCACAATCAAGTAAGAATAATAATATACACTCATATGAAATATACTTTTTTTGAAATTGCTCAACAGACAAAAAAAACATTGTAAATACCTAACAAAAAAAAAAAATTAGAATTTTTTAAAAATGGTTGATTTTAGTTTTATTGTACATACAACATAATATGCACTCATAGATAATGCTTAAATTTTAATAATAAGTTAAGGAAGCAAAAAAAACTTGTTTGGGCATATTATATTGTTGTTGCACCGTAATGCAATGGGTATGCTTGAACATATCGCAGGGGTTAAAGTGGGAAACAATTCCAGAGGGGACTAATGACTCCATATAGTTTTAAGAGTTCCATATATAATTTTATGTATAATGTCTAATGTATAAAATCCTAATTTGTTAAAGTGGACGCTTTTTAACCGCAGTCAGAGGTAAGGGGACTGAGTCCTCCTGCGTCCCCCCCTCACTTTAACCCCTAAACATATGTTGTTGTTCAGTTGTTGCACCGTAATTAAATACTTGGAGATGTCTTGTTGTCTTGTTGACTAAAATCAAAACCAGACATCTCCATTTATATGATAACTTTGTATTTAACCGTCGAATTAGTCTGGTTGTTGCACCAAACGATGCAGTTTTTTTTTTGCTATTGTGCAATCAAAGACTTATTTTAACTAAAAAATGGAGATGTTGTCTTCAATTTTTTTTTGTAATTTACAATGTTTTCTTTGTTTGTTGAACAATTTCAAAAAATGGATATGTCTGGTCGTTGTTCCAGGTCTTCAATTGCTCCCTATGACATTTTAATTTGTTTTTGTTCCTAAGGCTGTTTGGAAGAAAATGAAGAGCTTAAACTACTTACAATATGTAAACAATAATGAAAACGCATTAAAATCTAATAAAAATTAGTCCTAACCTAACCACTTATACCTTTGAATGAAAAATTTATCCTTTTACCACCTACATATTTTGCAACAATACTATTGTAAGACTCTACTACATTATTATTGACGTGGTATATTAAACTATCTGAATGATACGCTACTAGATTTACGGCTGCCATAATATCATTCCAAATTCCGCATTTTTGCATTTCTGGAACTAGGTTAAACTCAGATTCCTTTTTCCTTTTACAAAAATACCTATAATCAATCAATAAATCATTTATTATTATAAAAATGTTACTTATGATAAATAAATGATTAGTATGTTATTCTTACTCATCACATTCATCATGAAACCCAAATATATGATAAGGTCCATTAGTAATATCATTTTTTAAACATTTTGCTTTTGCGTCATTGTCATATTTTTTCTGAACTCTATAGCCTTGGTTACAGAGTATCTATTTTTATTTCAAATAGTTATTAAATGTCACTTTTTATCCAATGTAAATTAATTGTAGTAATAAATTAATATAAAATACACAATAATTCTCACCGTAATCTTAGCAAGTTTTCTTTTAATTTTGTTCTTATGAATCCTGGAACAACAGTACCCGAAGAACTCTTTCTTTTTGTAGACATATCTTTTAAACGATTCGAGTAATTGCGTAATATATGATTGGTACACTCAATTTTTTTTACAATCACGTCATTACCATACGGTTTTGCTAAATTAATTTTTTTCATAACACTGCTATCCCCATCCCCTATTAAATGACTATAAATTAAATTATTTGATTGTAAACTCTGTTTAAACCCTTGAACAATTATGTCAGCTTCCATGGCCGTAGACGTTCCACTTCAATTTTTATAACATATATGTTCTCCAGGTACCTTTTGGATAACATCTGCTTTATGACATACTGAACAATATTTATTTCTTACTCCTATATATAACACTTTTTTAGTCCTATAACCAACAATACATCCCTGAAATATATAAGATAATGATTGCATAATCATGACAATAATTTGTGTACCATATATTTTAAATAAATTATTTACTAACAACACCAGACAAAGCATTATAATTTGATCTATAGGACCTCTTAGACCATGCGCCATCGGCAACTACAGTGATCATAGGAACACCGTTCTTATTTACTTCCCCGTGTTCTATAGCTAATCTAGCTTCTTCTTTAGCTGCTTCTTCAGTTCCTTCCAAGGCAACGCTCTCAGTGTATATGAACTAATTTTTTCATGACATTTTTGATATAGTGGGTTACTCATACATGGCATATTTAAAATAGCTGAAAACTGCTGTAATTGTGAAAATCCTTGACCGGTATTTACAGTTGATGATACAACTGCCATATTTATTGTTAAAAGTCCGCTGGTATCTAATGATGGTTCAGTAGAGATAATCTCTTTTTTATTACACATGTTGCAAATAAAAATAAATTCACTGTAAAAACCATATCTTTTTTCTTTTTGTAAACTTAAATTAAGGAACGTACAGTTAAAACCCTCGTGTTTGATTTTCGAGATTTTATCAAAAATAAATTTTATATCAACGATTCGTCTTCCTTCAATTACATATGTTCTAAATTAAATACATTAAAAATAATTATTGTAAACACAACTAATAACAATTATTAATTAAGTATGTTTTACTCTTCCATATCTTCATCATGATGAATTATATTTTTTTGCTGCCTGCTGGAAATTGATGTCGATGGTAATTTTTCCTATGGAATAACATATACATATTTTAGATTTTGGGTGGAGCAAAGAAGCTACTGGTTTTATAATGTTGTTAATTTTCAAGAAATTTGACCATACGAAATTTTTTTTTCGAAATTTAAAAAAAAAGTGTATTGAATAAAAAAGTAAAATAACTTACTGTATCAGATTTGGAATTCAATCGCCATTTTAGTAGTGCTGCGGTATTGCCTTTATGCTTTTTTAATTTAGACACGAATTTTTTTTTTTTGTAGTTTTCCATGCCGATTATTTTATAATTAAAAATTATTTTGGTATTGAATAAAATAATGCAAAATAAAGCAAAAAATTGTACAACAGTCGATGTAAAAATCAAATAGCCAAATGATTAGAGATACTGCACGAGCGCATATGATTGTATAATATATACGTTTACAACGAGTATGGTTATTACGAGTTATCGGCTATAACGAGTAAAATAAAGATAACTTGACTAACGATCTTCCGGTTACTATGAACAAGTACCTGCAACTTGCAAGATACGAACTATTTTCCTATTTAGGTTAGGTAATTGACATATATTATCTTTAGTTGTGTAGATATGGATTACTTATTAATAATAAACATTATTCTTACAAATTCTGGAGTTCATAAAAATTACAAATAGCGTCAGTTGTACGTAGACGTTCCACCATGTCACGTCGTCAGTTTACGTTGACGAACGGACGAAATAACGGGCTATACTATGTCGAAAAATCAGTTTCAATACCGTCTATAAGGGCCGTTACCAGGCCCGTGTGCAGGATTTCAGAATGGGGGTGTTTTTTAAAAAAAAATGTATAACATAGACACATCAATAATTAGCAAAAAAACACTATATTATATTATTATAGGTAGTTTTATTGTCCTATTATATTATTATGTTTTGCATTATTATTTATTACAAATATGATTAGAAAATATTACATATAGGTAATAGATCAAAAATGAAAAACGCGATTGTTTCGGCCATGGGAGGGGTTTAAACCCCCCCTCCCCCCCACCCACCACTTGGCACGGGCCTGGCCGTTACACATGCACGTATTTGCACGAGCGATAATTAGATTTTATATATAGATATAAAATATATATGCGATAGTCGGGTTCTATATTATTGTTTATGTAATTATGTTATAATTATGTTATAATTGCGTGTGCCGGGCTCCGCGCGGGTGTAACACTCGCACGCGCACGCACATGTCACCTAAACAGCTACTGTTTGAAATCGGCACAAAATCGTACTTCCAACGTACCGATCGATCTATTGATGCGACAAGAAATCTGAAAACAGATTTGGATTCGTCGCAAAATGTTCTACAAATCGACTTTACCACATTTTTGAAATTTCGTGCTAAGAATATCGAAAAATTAACTTTTGATGATTTTTAGGTTTCTAATTTGCTCAAAGCTAATTTATTGGATTTTGGGGAAAAAAATCAAAAAAGTGGGAAAGTCGATCTAAAGTAGACTTGACGACGAATTCAAAACTGTTTTTAGATTCCTTATCGCATCAATAGATCGATCGGTACGTTGGAACTAGAAAACGTCTAAATTGCTATGCTGCACGTGTGTTAGACAGAGAAAGAAAATCGCCGCTTCCAATCCCCTTAATAAATTGTTATAAGTTCATAATAATCCGAGGACCCCTAATAACGGAGGCCATAGGCAATTGCCTATCCTGCCTAATGGTAAATATGGCCCTGCTAAATGTATATAATATATATATTTAAATCTATCGGTGACTTATAAATTCCAAGGTAGTGTTTGTAATTATTTAGTAAATATATCAACAGTAGGTGCTCTACAGTCTACAACACCATGATATAATTAACTATATAACTATGTTAATTATATCATGCGCTACACGTACGTTTTTTCCGTCTAAAATCATTAAACCATGTATTAGCCCTTAGGAGAATCACTCTCATTTGGACTGCAGTCTGTAATTATCACACAAAAAAAATCATTGATAACTTAAACATATTCAATATGACAATATACCTAGCAAACGTTCACTGAGTAACCAAATGTTGAGGTTTTAAAAAAAGTTCAAATATAGGTACCAAATATTTGACATTTATTTTAATAAAAACTATTGTGTTAACTAGTTAACTATTGTTGGGTGCTATAAGAAATTCACAAGGTACAACAATTATTATCGATAATTCAATAATTATGATAAGGTAATATAATATGCGTAGGTACCTCAATTAATATACAGTCCACTAGCCCTTAAACGAGTGGGTTGTCGTAGGCTCGTTGACAAAATAAATATTGATTTCACTTGGATATATATATTTGGCTCCAACTGGAAACTACTTAAAAATTCTACAACTAGTGGTTCTACTTAATTTATGTAACAACTGAGTAACTGGCAATGCAAAATTCCAAATAAAAAATAAAAAGGCCTATATCAAACCCCTTAAAACGCGGATATAAATTTGGCTAAGAATTATAGTAGATTTATAGACTAATAGATTGCGCTCATCGCAAATTTATACGGTGTGTATATTATACTCTTTCCGAAATAATACGGTCTGTGACAATACGGTACGATTAATTTTAAATTCCGGTATTATACGGTCCGGCAGAATACGGTTTGTGTGTATATATTTTCCGGATTTATACGGTCCGAGAAAATCCGGTTTAGGTATTTTTTTTCCGGGAGAATACAGTCCGGGATTATACATGCGTCCAAAATATAATAGTTTATAATATTATACTATTGTATATTTATTCTTCATAATTTCTTATTTTTACCTATATAGGTGAGTTAAAAAAATATTAATTAATATTTATATACTAAATGCCACGTTTTAAGCATAAATTAAGCCAATCTACCATAATAGGTACTCGTAGTAAAATAAACTACCTAATTACTTTAATAGCAATTAAATTAAACAACATCAGCTCACTTAATATCGTTTTTCCTAAACAATGATATACCATTGAAATTCAGTGGCGCCGAAACCAAAAAAATGAGGTAGGGCAAACATTTAAAATTATTGGACACCACCACCCCCTGACCAATAATATTTTATATATACATATATTATTTTATATACCTATAAAAAGTTGATCTCTTCACTAGTATAGTAAAGTTTCTCTCTATAACACATTTTTTTTATTAGATAAACCTTATCAGTGGCCATCATACATACTTTTATTTTAAATTAAAATTATACCAACCTTATTATACCTAATTCCAAAGTGACTTACTATATAGACCTAGACTAGACACTATTTATGTTATAACTTATAAATATTGGATGTTTACTATATGGTAAACAGGTTAACAAGATAATTAATAGCACTCTACCACAAATTAAGATTTAAGTTCTAACTATTAGGTAGGTAATATAGGTATTATATGCTATGCTATTATGTGCATACAATGCTTTATCTGAATTGAATCGGTATTACTAAAAAAATGATAACGAAAACCATTTTAAAAACGTTATATAATAATATTAGTGACAAGTACGTGATAAGACCTAGCATATTACTAAAAGGCGTCTAAAACTATATACTACTAACTACTATAGTCTATATTTACTAACTATAATTATCATGATTATGGTTTAAGGCTGTAAAGGCGTAGGCTACATAAATAAGTCCAGGTGGCAGGTATAATTAACTCGTTGACACAACCACTGCACCACCAGACCACCCACCCACCACCTAAATATTATGAGGTAGGGCATTCGCCCTACCTGAATATAGGGTTCGGCGTCACTGCATTGAATTCAAATTGACAACACAGTGGCCTATAAAATGACGAAATGCGATATCTACTAATATTTTATTTTGTGGAAATGTAAAATTGTAGGGATCGGTGGCGGACAGTTTTTAAGGAGTTCGAGTTAGGAAATTTTCTAATTTCTTGCATGAGGGTCTTGCAAATGTGTACGTAGTAAGTGTTTAATGGTGTGTTTGACTGAAAATATAGCGGAAAAATATTCCTACAAGGGCATCAAGGCATGTATAGGTACATAATATTGTACGAGTCGCCGCCGCGCCGTTACGCGCGTGAACATTTGTATATAATTTGTTATTCCATTCTACCGATCGAATGATGATGTGATACTTTTTCAAAAAACTGATCTGATTTCTTTATGACGGCTACTTGCAATGGGTCGGTCCACATTTTAAGAATTCTGATTAAAATTCTGAATAATCAACGTTTGAAAATTAATTAAGATGTTAAACCCTTATTTGAAACCCCATATTTGAAGCCTAGATATCACTAAGAACTCCCCAAGAAGTTTCACTTACCTCCATACATATTTTTTAATCTATTTGTGTTCGTGTACACAATGAGTAGTAGAAATAATTTTTCGATTTACAACTTCAGTTTCTTGTTTGGTGGGAAAGTAAATCTAATTGTACTTAGAGAGCTCAATATTTAAAATTCAAAGTAGCTTTCAAAAGCCACGGAATAAACGAAAAAATAGGAATTGGATTTCGAAAAATTAAATTTTGGCTTTTGGTGTAACATCTCTTAATAATATATCTTTCTTAAAATTAACATCATAAATTTGTTGCTCCCGAATTTAAGAGTAATGGCCACCCTTGTTATATGCCTACGTAGCCCAGCAGAATTTGCACTGTAAAAACCAGTTTTTGACAAAATTGAATTTGTTTTTTTGATGTAATAACCCATTGGCAGATGCTTTAAACTTTCGCGAAATCTTTATATTAGCATTTCTATACATATTGAATACATATTGAATACATTACAAAATATATTTAAACTTTTTGAGATTAAATTAAAAATCCGTCCTAAATTATACGAATAACGATTAACGATTTTGGAAATAGCATTGTCATAATATATTTTCTTATAGTTCAAAGTTAAAATATTGACAGGTTTATATCAAAATCACGAAAACATCCAGAATAACCTACTAACGTGGAACATTATTTAAGATGTTCAACCCTTAGCTATAAAAGTTGAATAATTTATACAATTGTAGTAAACCGACGAGGTCTCTTTACTATATATATATATTATATAAGTATTTTAAGCATGACAATAACAAAACTATAAATTAGAATTGTCGTGTCTTGCTCTTAAGAACAACAAGACTATAAATCTTCAACCCTTTCGATAATTCGATAAACGTGCAAAGTACAAACCAGGTAATTACAGGGTAATTACACTTGGGTAACAACGTCAAACTCCGGTTCCTTTCCAAGTATCCACCTCCTAGACCCTACCGTGTACCTTTGTATCCATGTAGATTTAATATAAATATAGGATTAGATCTACAGCAGAATTAGAATTAGTACAGCGTCAGTACGACGTACATACTTTTAAGTACTAGTATTAATTTCTCGGGCAGTCGCTTAAACGCTCTGTCCACAAATTTCTATATGTAACTTTTCAAACATTATACTTAATAACTTTAATAAACTTATTATAACTACTACGGCGTAACTTGTTACTCTGTCAAACCTTCTCCTATGCAACACGTCAACGTCGTTGGATTCAAATATAAGCGTTAGTGAGGGATCACTACACAATTTATACATTTTTCTCCAAGTCATCTCACATTTTTATATAAATATTTGTAACAAAAACACAAATCTTTGAACGGGACAATGTCGGTTGGGTCAGCTAGTATATTATATAGATTTCAATATTTTTATTTATCAGTGTAAAATATATTAAGGTATATTATGTCGGTTTGAGTAACGATTATATTTTGAATTTTTTATAAGAAACTCGTGAAAACAACAACTAAGAAAACTATAATGCATCACTTGAGTAAATATGTAGTATGCAAATTATTCACGCCGCAGTGGCTCTATAACAGATGTTTTAACGATATTATATACGTGGCCTAGTAAAATATGGCATAGAAAAAACCATTTTGAACAAAGTCGTTATGCTTTCTGATGGAATTAAAAAGCCAATAATTCGTAGATAGGTACTTGATATTTTCGGCAAATTTTTGATTCTGAGCGGAGCTCTTTGTTATACAATGGTGTATGTTTTTTGAAGTGATATTCTTGACAGAGGCTACAACCTCGAATAATTTTGGGACGAAATCGCGTCACTATGTGACTATTTACCGTCACGACACTATTTGTGATTATATTACTATTGCGATTAAAATATGAGATAATTACATAAACGTTTATTTATAAAACGGTACACAAGATATCTCAACAACGTTGAATCAAAAATGTACATCAATTATTTTAGTTACCATAAACCGAGATTATTTATTTTTAAAGAAGCCTAGATATCACTAAGAACTCCCAAGAAGTTTCACTTACCTCCACACATATTTTTTAATTTATTTGTTTTTGTGTACAAAATAAGTAGTAGAAATAATTATATACATGTCTGTAATTGAATACTTTCAAAAAGTATCTTGTACAAGACTGTTTGTGTCTAGTGTACCTAATTGATCAGGTCACTGTAATAAATTTGAATTTAATGATAAATTATTGTAAACATCTGAACTTGTTAAAGTGAATTTGACTTGTTCTTATTCCTAGTCAAAGGTTTGTTGCCCGTTGGTATGCTATCGAAGTGGCCATGAATGATGCTGGCAGTGGTTGCTGGTTGGTGACTCTGTTAAGCCGATAACTGTTTACTCGCGTATTGATGATTATATTAAATGTAGAATAGTAATTGTTAGTTATTGTTGTGGGCTTAAAATCTAGTAACGTTACATACAGTATCTCTTTTTTTTTTGAGGAAAATAGTCCCTCCCAATAACTTGGATGGGAAAAACCAGCTCAACACCAGTTGATTTCAATACGACTCATTAGATACAAAATATATTCGAAATACCAAACGGGAAAACCAACAACAGTCAGATAGTTGTTACCCAAACAAACAATATTATCTGTCCACATGAGAGTGACATGAGGCGGAACCAGAACGACGATGGCGAAGACTGAATATTCCAGCGTTCCAACGCAGAAAATATTATATAATATGGTAATCCGAAATATATATGTAATATAAAGGATTAGTCATGTATATTACAATATTATATTTTAGACAGTTGTTTACAACCATGAAGAATAAAGATCGAATGATGATGTGATACTTTTTCAAAAAACTGATCTGATTTCTTTATGACGGCTACTTGCAATGGGTCGGTCCACATTTTAAGAATTCTGATTCAAATTCTGAATAATCAACGTTTGAAAATTAATTAAGATGTTAAACCCTTATTTGAAACCCCATATTTGAAGCCTAGATATCACTAAGAACTCCCCAAGAAGTTTCACTTACCTCCATACATATTTTTTAATCTATTTGTGTTCGTGTACACAATGAGTAGTAGAAATAATTTTTCGATTTACAACTTCAGTTTCTTGTTTGGTGGGAAAGTAAATCTAATTGTACTTAGAGAGCTCAATATTTAAAATTCAAAGTAGCTTTCAAAAGCCACGGAATAAACGAAAAAATAGGAATTGGATTTCGAAAAATTAAATTTTGGCTTTTGGTGTAACATCTCTTAATGATATATCTTTCTTAAAATTAACATCATAAATTTGTTGCTCCCGAATTTAAGAGTAATGGCCACCCCTGTTATATGCCTACGTAGCCCAGCAGAATTTGCACTGTAAAAACCAGTTTTTGACAAAATTGAATTTGTTTTTTTGATATAATAACCCATTGGCAGATGCTTTAAACTTTCGCGAAATCTTTATATTAGCATTTCTATACATATTGAATACATATTGAATACATTACAAAATATATTTAAACTTTTTGAGATTAAATTAAAAATCCGTCCTAAATTATACGAATAACGATTAACGATTTTGGAAATAGCATTGTCATAATATATTTTCTTATAGTTCAAAGTTAAAATATTGACAGGTTTATATCAAAATCACGAAAACATCCAGAATAACCTACTAACGTGGAACATTATTTAAGATGTTCAACCCTTAGCTATAAAAGTTGAATAATTTATACAATTTATACATTTTTCTCCAAGTCATCTCACATTTTTATATAAATATTTGTAACAAAAACACAAATCTTTGAACGGGACAATGTCGGTTGGGTCAGCTAGTATATTATATAGATTTCAATATTTTTATTTATCAGTGTAAAATATATTAAGGTATATTATGTCGGTTTGAGTAACGATTATATTTTGAATTTTTTATAAGAAACTCGTGAAAACAACAACTAAGAAAACTATAATGCATCACTTGAGTAAATATGTAGTATGCAAATTATTCACGCCGCAGTGGCTCTATAACAGATGTTTTAACGATATTATATACGTGGCCTAGTAAAATATGGCATAGAAAAAACCATTTTGAACAAAGTCGTTTTGCTTTCTGATGGAATTAAAAAGCCAATAATTCGTAGATAGGTACTTGATATTTTCGGCAAATTTTTGATTCTGAGCGGAGCTCTTTGTTATGCAATGGTGTATGTTTTTTGAAGTGATATTCTTGACAGAGGCTACAACCTCGAATAATTTTGGGACGAAATCGCGTCACTATGTGACTATTTACCGTCACGACACTATTTGTGATTATATTACTATTGCGATTAAAATATGAGATAATTACATAAACGTTTATTTATAAAACGGTACACAAGATATCTCAACAACGTTGAATCAAAAATGTACATCAATTATTTTAGTTACCATAAACCGAGATTATTTATTTTTAAAGAAGCCTAGATATCACTAAGAACTCCCAAGAAGTTTCACTTACCTCCACACATATTTTTTAATTTATTTGTTTTTGTGTACAAAATAAGTAGTAGAAATAATTATATACATGTCTGTAATTGAATACTTTCAAAAAGTATCTTGTACAAGACTGTTTGTGTCTAGTGTACCTAATTGATCAGGTCACTGTAATAAATTTGAATTTAATGATAAATTATTGTAAACATCTGAACTTGTTAAAGTGAATTTGACTTGTTCTTATTCCTAGTCAAAGGTTTGTTGCCCGTTGGTATGCTATCGAAGTGGCCATGAATGATGCTGGCAGTGGTTGCTGGTTGGTGACTCTGTTAAGCCGATAACTGTTTACTCGCGTATTGATGATTATATTAAATGTAGAATAGTAATTGTTAGTTATTGTTGTGGGCTTAAAATCTAGTAACGTTACATACAGTATCTCTTTTTTTTTTGAGGAAAATAGTCCCTCCCAATAACTTGGATGGGAAAAACCAGCTCAACACCAGTTGATTTCAATACGACTCATTAGATACAAAATATATTCGAAATACCAAACGGGAAAACCAACAACAGTCAGATAGTTGTTACCCAAACAAACAATATTATCTGTCCACATGAGAGTGACATGAGGCGGAACCAGAACGACGATGGCGAAGACTGAATATTCCAGCGTTCCAACGCAGAAAATATTATATAATATGGTAATCCGAAATATATATGTAATATAAAGGATTAGTCATGTATATTACAATATTATATTTTAGACAGTTGTTTACAACCATGAAGAATAAAGATCGAATGATGATGTGATACTTTTTCAAAAAACTGATCTGATTTCTTTATGACGGCTACTTGCAATGGGTCGGTCCACATTTTAAGAATTCTGATTCAAATTCTGAATAATCAACGTTTGAAAATTAATTAAGATGTTAAACCCTTATTTGAAACCCCATATTTGAAGCCTAGATATCACTAAGAACTCCCCAAGAAGTTTCACTTACCTCCATACATATTTTTTAATCTATTTGTGTTCGTGTACACAATGAGTAGTAGAAATAATTTTTCGATTTACAACTTCAGTTTCTTGTTTGGTGGGAAAGTAAATCTAATTGTACTTAGAGAGCTCAATATTTAAAATTCAAAGTAGCTTTCAAAAGCCACGGAATAAACGAAAAAATAGGAATTGGATTTCGAAAAATTAAATTTTGGCTTTTGGTGTAACATCTCTTAATGATATATCTTTCTTAAAATTAACATCATAAATTTGTTGCTCCCGAATTTAAGAGTAATGGCCACCCCTGTTATATGCCTACGTAGCCCAGCAGAATTTGCACTGTAAAAACCAGTTTTTGACAAAATTGAATTTGTTTTTTTGATATAATAACCCATTGGCAGATGCTTTAAACTTTCGCGAAATCTTTATATTAGCATTTCTATACATATTGAATACATATTGAATACATTACAAAATATATTTAAACTTTTTGAGATTAAATTAAAAATCCGTCCTAAATTATACGAATAACGATTAACGATTTTGGAAATAGCATTGTCATAATATATTTTCTTATAGTTCAAAGTTAAAATATTGACAGGTTTATATCAAAATCACGAAAACATCCAGAATAACCTACTAACGTGGAACATTATTTAAGATGTTCAACCCTTAGCTATAAAAGTTGAATAATTTATACAATTTATACATTTTTCTCCAAGTCATCTCACATTTTTATATAAATATTTGTAACAAAAACACAAATCTTTGAACGGGACAATGTCGGTTGGGTCAGCTAGTATATTATATAGATTTCAATATTTTTATTTATCAGTGTAAAATATATTAAGGTATATTATGTCGGTTTGAGTAACGATTATATTTTGAATTTTTTATAAGAAACTCGTGAAAACAACAACTAAGAAAACTATAATGCATCACTTGAGTAAATATGTAGTATGCAAATTATTCACGCCGCAGTGGCTCTATAACAGATGTTTTAACGATATTATATACGTGGCCTAGTAAAATATGGCATAGAAAAAACCATTTTGAACAAAGTCGTTTTGCTTTCTGATGGAATTAAAAAGCCAATAATTCGTAGATAGGTACTTGATATTTTCGGCAAATTTTTGATTCTGAGCGGAGCTCTTTGTTATGCAATGGTGTATGTTTTTTGAAGTGATATTCTTGACAGAGGCTACAACCTCGAATAATTTTGGGACGAAATCGCGTCACTATGTGACTATTTACCGTCACGACACTATTTGTGATTATATTACTATTGCGATTAAAATATGAGATAATTACATAAACGTTTATTTATAAAACGGTACACAAGATATCTCAACAACGTTGAATCAAAAATGTACATCAATTATTTTAGTTACCATAAACCGAGATTATTTATTTTTAAAGAAGCCTAGATATCACTAAGAACTCCCAAGAAGTTTCACTTACCTCCACACATATTTTTTAATTTATTTGTTTTTGTGTACAAAATAAGTAGTAGAAATAATTATATACATGTCTGTAATTGAATACTTTCAAAAAGTATCTTGTACAAGACTGTTTGTGTCTAGTGTACCTAATTGATCAGGTCACTGTAATAAATTTGAATTTAATGATAAATTATTGTAAACATCTGAACTTGTTAAAGTGAATTTGACTTGTTCTTATTCCTAGTCAAAGGTTTGTTGCCCGTTGGTATGCTATCGAAGTGGCCATGAATGATGCTGGCAGTGGTTGCTGGTTGGTGACTCTGTTAAGCCGATAACTGTTTACTCGCGTATTGATGATTATATTAAATGTAGAATAGTAATTGTTAGTTATTGTTGTGGGCTTAAAATCTAGTAACGTTACATACAGTATCTCTTTTTTTTTTGAGGAAAATAGTCCCTCCCAATAACTTGGATGGGAAAAACCAGCTCAACACCAGTTGATTTCAATACGACTCATTAGATACAAAATATATTCGAAATACCAAACGGGAAAACCAACAACAGTCAGATAGTTGTTACCCAAACAAACAATATTATCTGTCCACATGAGAGTGACATGAGGCGGAACCAGAACGACGATGGCGAAGACTGAATATTCCAGCGTTCCAACGCAGAAAATATTATATAATATGGTAATCCGAAATATATATGTAATATAAAGGATTAGTCATGTATATTACAATATTATATTTTAGACAGTTGTTTACAACCATGAAGAATAAAGATCGAATGATGATGTGATACTTTTTCAAAAAACTGATCTGATTTCTTTATGACGGCTACTTGCAATGGGTCGGTCCACATTTTAAGAATTCTGATTCAAATTCTGAATAATCAACGTTTGAAAATTAATTAAGATGTTAAACCCTTATTTGAAACCCCATATTTGAAGCCTAGATATCACTAAGAACTCCCCAAGAAGTTTCACTTACCTCCATACATATTTTTTAATCTATTTGTGTTCGTGTACACAATGAGTAGTAGAAATAATTTTTCGATTTACAACTTCAGTTTCTTGTTTGGTGGGAAAGTAAATCTAATTGTACTTAGAGAGCTCAATATTTAAAATTCAAAGTAGCTTTCAAAAGCCACGGAATAAACGAAAAAATAGGAATTGGATTTCGAAAAATTAAATTTTGGCTTTTGGTGTAACATCTCTTAATGATATATCTTTCTTAAAATTAACATCATAAATTTGTTGCTCCCGAATTTAAGAGTAATGGCCACCCCTGTTATATGCCTACGTAGCCCAGCAGAATTTGCACTGTAAAAACCAGTTTTTGACAAAATTGAATTTGTTTTTTTGATATAATAACCCATTGGCAGATGCTTTAAACTTTCGCGAAATCTTTATATTAGCATTTCTATACATATTGAATACATATTGAATACATTACAAAATATATTTAAACTTTTTGAGATTAAATTAAAAATCCGTCCTAAATTATACGAATAACGATTAACGATTTTGGAAATAGCATTGTCATAATATATTTTCTTATAGTTCAAAGTTAAAATATTGACAGGTTTATATCAAAATCACGAAAACATCCAGAATAACCTACTAACGTGGAACATTATTTAAGATGTTCAACCCTTAGCTATAAAAGTTGAATAATTTATACAATTTATACATTTTTCTCCAAGTCATCTCACATTTTTATATAAATATTTGTAACAAAAACACAAATCTTTGAACGGGACAATGTCGGTTGGGTCAGCTAGTATATTATATAGATTTCAATATTTTTATTTATCAGTGTAAAATATATTAAGGTATATTATGTCGGTTTGAGTAACGATTATATTTTGAATTTTTTATAAGAAACTCGTGAAAACAACAACTAAGAAAACTATAATGCATCACTTGAGTAAATATGTAGTATGCAAATTATTCACGCCGCAGTGGCTCTATAACAGATGTTTTAACGATATTATATACGTGGCCTAGTAAAATATGGCATAGAAAAAACCATTTTGAACAAAGTCGTTTTGCTTTCTGATGGAATTAAAAAGCCAATAATTCGTAGATAGGTACTTGATATTTTCGGCAAATTTTTGATTCTGAGCGGAGCTCTTTGTTATGCAATGGTGTATGTTTTTTGAAGTGATATTCTTGACAGAGGCTACAACCTCGAATAATTTTGGGACGAAATCGCGTCACTATGTGACTATTTACCGTCACGACACTATTTGTGATTATATTACTATTGCGATTAAAATATGAGATAATTACATAAACGTTTATTTATAAAACGGTACACAAGATATCTCAACAACGTTGAATCAAAAATGTACATCAATTATTTTAGTTACCATAAACCGAGATTATTTATTTTTAAAGAAGCCTAGATATCACTAAGAACTCCCAAGAAGTTTCACTTACCTCCACACATATTTTTTAATTTATTTGTTTTTGTGTACAAAATAAGTAGTAGAAATAATTATATACATGTCTGTAATTGAATACTTTCAAAAAGTATCTTGTACAAGACTGTTTGTGTCTAGTGTACCTAATTGATCAGGTCACTGTAATAAATTTGAATTTAATGATAAATTATTGTAAACATCTGAACTTGTTAAAGTGAATTTGACTTGTTCTTATTCCTAGTCAAAGGTTTGTTGCCCGTTGGTATGCTATCGAAGTGGCCATGAATGATGCTGGCAGTGGTTGCTGGTTGGTGACTCTGTTAAGCCGATAACTGTTTACTCGCGTATTGATGATTATATTAAATGTAGAATAGTAATTGTTAGTTATTGTTGTGGGCTTAAAATCTAGTAACGTTACATACAGTATCTCTTTTTTTTTTGAGGAAAATAGTCCCTCCCAATAACTTGGATGGGAAAAACCAGCTCAACACCAGTTGATTTCAATACGACTCATTAGATACAAAATATATTCGAAATACCAAACGGGAAAACCAACAACAGTCAGATAGTTGTTACCCAAACAAACAATATTATCTGTCCACATGAGAGTGACATGAGGCGGAACCAGAACGACGATGGCGAAGACTGAATATTCCAGCGTTCCAACGCAGAAAATATTATATAATATGGTAATCCGAAATATATATTTAATATAAAGGATTAGTCATGTATATTACAATATTATATTTTAGACAGTTGTTTACAACCAACAAAGAATGATGCCCGCTGCTGTTCGTAGCGAGATTAATAAATACATCCATGCATTAAACGTGTACTCTCATATTATTGAAGCGTCACCTTTAAATGTAGAGCACCAGATATTGTGACTTGCATTGAATTTTTTGTTAAATACACATTATTTATACAGGCATTAAAGAAAAATAATAAATATGGCGTTCACCAAAAAATTGAGAATAATATTATTTTTTTGTATACTTAATAAATAAGCAACGTATTGTGAACATTATTTATTTAATTATTTTGTGCTGAGGGGGTATAGTACAGGCTGCTTATAAAAGCAATCGAGAAATGTTTTTGCATTTATTTATTGTTCAACGTCTACGTTAACTTTATTATTTTCTTATACCAAATCTGCAATATGATTTTTATTAAGCATAATTTTATAACGATTACACTTCTAGTTATTGCAATTTTGTTTAAACCAACTACAAGTAATTTGGTAAATACTGCAAGAGGTATGAATTAATTAATTAATATATAACGATTAAATTTGTATTATTTTTTATTGTGTTGATATATTTATCAGCAGTGAATTGTAATTTTTTTAGGATTAATCCATATATTAAAACCAATTATTACTATATTATTATAACGGTACAGAACAAAAAAATGTACGCCTTTTATTCGATGTTAATTGTGTTTAATATTGTGATCAAAGTACTAACAATTTTGTATCTACAGATTTAAGAAAAAGAAGACATCTCTTTGATTTTAGAAAAAATATTTATTATTCTGTACATCGCATTTGTATAAATTAATTTCAGTATTATGTGCAGCTGAATTATTTATTTTATTTTTAAATGATATTATCTACAATAACTTTATTCATTTTTTTCTGTACAGGCTGAGAAGATAATTTATATTGTTGTTATTAAAGAGAATAGTGTATACAAAATAATCGGACAGATTATTGAATTGTATAGTCTATTATTGTGTGACAATTATTATTATTTATTGTATCGTAAATTGTTGTAAATAAAAATATTGACTAATACAAATAATGTGTTGTTTTATTTTTAGCTGTTTGTAAAAGTAAGCTTTTTAATTAATAATTAATAACAGTTTGTATGCTATTCCACATAATTAAAACAATTATTTATGTTATGCAAGCATAGTTTTATATACAGCTAATGCATATATATATATAATTGTAGTAGATTAAAAATACTATTAAACAGAACAGAAAAAAAATGGCACGCGAAAGTTGATCAAAGAAGTGTGGACGCAGATTATGTAATAGCGTACTATTATTTCCTATTTATGGAATTCTTATTCTTCTACTATATAGTTTTGAGTTAAATACTGACATAAAAATTCGTTTTCGAGCGTAAAATATATGTGTGTTCACTTACCTCGAATGGCTGCGAACAATACTCGTTAAGGCTAACCTGTTGAAATGGATTTGTCTCTGATTGGTGTGGATCAATGCATGTTGTTATTACTCTACGATTTATTTTTTACAATGTCCTATCACACTTAAACATTTATTTTTTATATGTCATACGTCGTTAATTTAGCGTATTTTGGTACTAAGCAATTTCTGTTTAAGTTGTTCGTCAGTATGTACATGATATGAGCTTTTATAGTATATAGATGGACATTAAGGACATGATGTTATACCTGCCTATCGCAGCGAGATACACCTGCAATATATCTATATACATTTCTCTTTGTCGCTCAACCACTCGTTTCCTGGTACTATAGATTTACTCACCTTGTTCTATTAGCTCTCCCTTTTATTTGTTTGGTCTCATATTATAAACTGTTTCGATTTACTGTGGACTGTATTTTAAAATGAAATTAATTAATCCTCGCACTTTTTGGTAATGAATATTTTATATTAAATTGTAAATTTGAGTCCCTCGCATAAGCGACGTGTACGTTTTGACATTCTATCGCGACTAAAAACGAATGTAAAATGAAAGGTGGCCGATAAACTCATCGATGCGCATACAATTATAATATATATTTATAACACAAACTATATGATACATATGACAAATATTCGATAACAATTATTGCGATTAGAGCTATTATATATAGCTATTAATAACTATTATAATTAAACGAACTATGACACACAATTTTTTAACAAATATTTTTACTAAAAAGATTTTATTATTTTTATTTATCTGTTTAAAGTATATTAAAGTTGTATTATGTTGATTTCTAGTCAAACTCTCATAACATACTTCATGTTCATAACTGAGATTTTAAAAAAAAATTTAAAATTCCTCGAAATTGGTTGTTACAGGAATAAAAATAAAAATAATTAAATTAAATTCACAAACTTTTTTCTACGAGCAATGAGCATTTAAAGTTTAAATCTTGACTAATAACAGCAATATTACTATATGATAGTACATTATTGTTCATTACTGTACATTATCATCAATTATCAATTCATTTTTTGCAAAACATTGTATTTGCATACCAATTTTCCTAAAAAAATCAGTAATAAATTATTAACCCCCCCCCCCCTTTCAATTGAGGAATCCTGTGTATGCCACTGATGAAAAATATTAAAATGTTACAGCAATTCTTATAGATGGTTGTCAACTTGAAAGTAAGTTAAATGTAATGAACAGATAAGTAATTTTATTTATGTTACATCAATTTTTGAAGTGTATTAGACGTAATCATAACCACTGTCCATTTTTTTAAGATCGATAAATTATTTAGGCTATTTAATTTTACAAAATATTTGGAAATGTATTTATTATTAGAATATGTATTTAGTATTTAATTTTTTTACGAGGTATTTTCTGTTTTTAAAACATGGCACAAGTGTTATAATGTTTATGCTGTTTTACGGTTCGGTTTTTCTAAAAAAGTATCATACCAACTAAGACATATGAAAGCCTATAGAATTGTTATTTGTATCATGTATGGAAAATATGTATGGACACGAATAAAATCTATCCTTATTTTATGAATCTTACACCCAAACAGTAAGACCCTTTCCATACGAAATTCTTAACGTATCTCTGTGATGTTTCATTGTATAACGCATAAAACCGTCTTTTACTAGTGCATTAAATAATACCTACTGTTCGAAGCGGACCGCCATACCATACCAACGGTTCGCTCCCGACAACCCGAGTACCCGACGTTCAGCCGCGCCGTCGGCGTCGAACCTTCTAGATGCCGCCTTTAGTATTCGAGCGCTTCAGTCGTCTGACGGCGACACCAGTCCAGCGTTGGTGACGTCACTGACGTGCTTTTTGTCTTTTCCTAACCGTTGGCACGTCGCTTTGTCCGCGGCGCCGTGCCCCCCCCCCCCCGGACCTTTTATTGCGTGTGCGCGTCACCACCACGTGTGCGACAAGTGTTTCTTTCGTTTTCCTTTTTATTTTTATCGGAAGCGAGTATGTGCGCGCAAAATATAATTTTGCGTCTTGTCGTTACGGACCAGCTATTATAAAGGCGGCTACAGACTATATGATTTGGTCGGGCCGACACGATAAATTGATCGAATCTGCTGTTATATCAGGTTATGTGTAGACGTGTATGATTTGGTCGGGCTAACTAATCCTGTCGGGTCCTGTCAGGTGGCAGATCCATCTGACCATGGGCGCCGTGAGGGGGGTGCAAGGGGGTGCATTTGCACCCCCTTGGCTTGACAAAAAAAAAAAAATTAAATAATTAAATTAAAAAAATTGAATGGTATTAAAACTATTTTATATTTTGCATAATTATCTACATTATTTCTATTATTTATTATTATACATTTATACTTATTTTACAATATTGTCTATATAATATATTATTTATATTATGTATTATAATACTTATTTTTTAAATAATAATTGTCAACGCCTAGGTTTTTTTCCAAATTCTTCAATTGAATTTTCAATGAATTTGGTATCCTCTCCTAGTCTTTTTCTATGTACACTCATCATACACAATCCGGACAATCGGTCATCACCCATAGTGGCTCTGTTCCATGTCTTAACTCGTCTTAAAGTACTGAATGAACGTTCAATGCTGCAAGTTGTTGTTGGAAGAGTTGCTCCAATCTTGATTGCGTCGGCTACAGCTGGATAAAAATCTTGTGTCAGATGATCTGACCACCCGACCGACTAAATCGGCCGAACTAATCATATAGTGTGTAGCCGCCTTAAGTTAACCCGAGCTGGTGACTGGTGAGCTTTTTGTTTTGGAGTCGCGACAACTTTGGACAACTTCTAACCTAACCACGTGGTTTGCCGTTGTCATGGAAGTTTGAGTTGTCTGCTCACCTCCCGCCGTGTGTGTATCGCTCGTGGTGTGCCGCCGCTAATATTCGGGCGCGCCGCCGCCAAGTCAATTGCTGTGTGCCTCCCGAGTGTGCCGCACTGCTGCCGCTCACTTCTCGACGTCGGAGCCGTAGTGTTCCAGAGGTGCAGCTATCATCGAGAACGGATCAGGTCATTTATGTATTTTGTACTGTTGTGATTATATTCATTTGTATTATTTATACCTTTTTTATATAGGTGAGCCCTTTTCAAGCATTATTCTTTCGTTGTGTATATTATAATACCTATATTGTGTTTTATTTTTTGGCGTTTCGTACGCCACGAATGGTACACGCATTGCTATATTTTCTTGTTCACCAGTAATATTCACCGGTGGGTCACCCTTTTGTGTTTCTCCCTACGAGTCACTTACACTGCAAGTCGATATTGCCAACCGCCTGATTCGTAGGAGCATATCGGAGTCTAAATAAATACTGTCAAGATAGTACCTAGGTATTAAACTAACTAAATATAATACTAGAATAATACAATTTTAGATAACGCGCAAGATTACGGTGTAACAAGAGTGAGGGGTACGTATTTGAAACTAAATAATTAATTTAATTTAAAATTTTCTAATGAAAAGCAACCATAAATATCCAAAGACTCTTAAGATTAATTTAATCATTTAAATCGAATACTTAAATAGGTATGTAATGAAAAGCAAAAAGACCAAGTTTTCTTAGTATCATCAACTTTTATTTTCTTCTTTTGTTTTAAACAGTTTTATGATAATATATTTTACAATATTTTCATTCGAAAATGCTCAAGAGTATATGAATTGTATTCCAAAAAATGTACGGTAAAAATATTTTCAAGTTTTTGATCATAATATTTGGGTGGAAAATATACATAAAAT